>JANSTT010001342.1:0-34597 GCA_026745375.1 Platyura marginata
AAAAAAAAAAAAAAAAAAAAAAAAAAAAATGAAAAAAAAAAAAAACAAAACAAAACGAAATCAAAACGTCTTCACAACAAATTCTTTCTTACCACTTTTTATTTTTTTTTTTTTTTTTTTTTTTAAATGTCGGAACAATATTTATAAACTTCACTTGGATAAAGCTTGGATACAAATTATTATTTTTTTTTTTTTTTCTTTTCTCAAATTACCTTCTCAACACACTTATTCGCTATGGCGATCATTTTTCTTTTGGTTATTCTTTTTTATTGAACCGAAACAACAACAAAAAAGTTTTACATTTTGTATGATTTTTTCTTTTTTTTTTTTTTCTTTCTTCTGCTTTCTTTCATGGCTCTGTAAATTTTGCTCTTAAAATTGATCAACAAGCAATTCGGCAACCTCAGATGTGACTGCTTCTTTGCTGGAGCGAATTGTTAGGCGGAACATCTGAAATAAAAAAAAAAAAATATCTAAAAAGGTGATATCAATGGGGTGAAACTATGGTGCATTTATTGGAGAGAACCGAGTCCGACAAATTACCAATTCACAAAGAAAAATTTCTCACAGAGGGTGTGGGTGTCGGTCATAATTTCACTAAGCTCCAATATCTTGAAATAAGCGAAAATCACCTCTAATACTATTAAAACCACGCCCCTTTTCTTTATTTCTATTAGGAATTAAATTAAATTTTATTTTGCTGTAGATATTTTATGTATTTTTATCTTAATCATACACGGGCCCCCTCTCTTATTTATTATCTGCCTAGATTGGGTGATGAAAAAAGCAAATTCAAGACTCCGCGGCATTAGCTGGACTTTTGTATTGAGCAGAATGCAGAAAACCAGAAACGCATTTGGCATGCTAAAAAATGCCTGGAATACTCCACAAATCCCCAAAAACCAAAAATTGAGGATTTTCCGAACTAACTGTCTATCGATTCTACTATACGATTGTGCGAAACCTGGAAAGTAACAAACACCATAACATCACAACTCCAGGTCTTCGTGAACAGGTGCTTACAGCGTATAGTAGGTATGAGGTGGTCAGACAGGGTTAGAAATGAAGAACTATAGAGAATGACAAATATGGAGAAGATTGTTGCTCAGATTCGTCGAAGAAAATGGAACTGGATCGGACATATACTACGAAAACCTAGGAATGAAATTGCACGCGAAGCGCTAGAGTGGAATCCCCAAGGTGCTCGCAAAGGAGGACGACCCAGAGGAACGTGGCGCCGCACCGTAATCGCCGAAGCTAATGAAGGAGGAAAAGAATGGAAACTTTGGCAACGAACAAAACGCGATGGCGGCTATTTGTGGATGGTCTATGCTCCTCGTGGAACGAAAAACGCCCTGATGATGATGATACACATCGGCTAGGTTCAGAAACGATTTCCGACTTTTCAATTTTTTCTTTTCTAATTATTATTTTCAACTTTTGGAACTCAGGAATTGATTGTCTGAATCCTTACAAAAACAAAAAATTTAAATAAATCGATCAGGAAGATATTCTAAATTTTAGTTCCATCCGATTCTGCGTCCGACTGTGCAGAAAACGTAATAAAATTTCAATTCCTAGCAAAGTTCGCCATTTTTCGGTTTTCCGCAAGACAATTTTTTTTTGTTAATAGGAAGTAAGAACCCATTCCCAAAATATACCGCCAGTTATCAGTGGCTAATTTAATACAATAAGAATTGGTTAGAATCAACTAAAATCTATAGATTTGGCGGTCAATCTGAGAATATATTCCTGCAACAGAGTCAGTTCCATTATCTAATTGGACTGCTGACATTTCGAATTTGATCTCAACAATTTAGTGAGAAATAAATAAAAAAAATTACCTGTGCTTGTCTATTTGGCTCCAGTCTAAGTAGACAACCAACTTGTTGTCCCTGCGTATGAATAATGCCAGCACAGACCATATTATCTGGATTCGGATCGATACAGTCCAACAATTGCATACCAAAACCAAGCAATTTATTTCGGGCACTCGGCAAATCAAGTGGCTGCTGTGCTTTAAATACTCGCTGTTGTCGTTGTTGTTCGCTAATTCCACAATTAATTTTAATTCATAATTAATATCGAAAAATGGAAATTAAATTTTCACAAAAAATTTACCCTCCCAAATTTTTCCATCGTGCAAAAAATGATTCTGCATTCATTTCGGTTGGTTCGAAGAATTTATTTAAAGTTAGCGGCAACTTTACGTTGAGTTTTTGTTGAACGCCATTGTAACGGAACGATATGTCAAGTGAGGGTGCATCTAATGGAAATAAATGTTTTGCGTTAGTATTGGTTGGATATTGATTGCCCTGAAGCATGAAGGAGATGAGTATACTTTGAGTATTCAAGTAGATTTAGTGAGTATTCTATTGGAGTGTATCAGTAATTTGTATTTTGTAGATTTCATAATTGCAATACTCTAGGATGCAATGCCAAATTGAGTACTTTTACTTCAAAAAACACTCATAAAAATGCTTAAGTACTTTTTATAATTGTATTCGCCAGCCAAAAGTACCGCGTACTCAAGTACAACTCTTACCAGACGATTACTCCAAACTGGACAACTATTCTAATACCTCAGGAACATAGGACGCGAAACCGACGCAAGCGGAACGCAATGTACTGTCACCCGAAAATTGGTTATTTGGTTTTCCTATTGAGTAGCTGCAGTGAACGTGAACTTTAACGCAGCCGAAGCAGAAGTTAGCCAACATTTTAAATGTCAATGGAAATGTCAATTAATTATTTGATCCGATTCTAGCTGATGGAATTACAAAATCGACTTCTTTTCGTCATTCACATTGCCGCAAGTTTCCATCTTTGTCTTCCCAATCGAAGTAATTGAATAAACAAATCAAAAACCAACCACACAGAAATGTCAAACTGTCAAATCAACGCAGCAATTCTACATTCAATGTGCCACGTAGATTTTTTTGTTGCATTTTCCGCCTCGAGTTCACGTTCGCTTGCGTCAATTTTTCGTCCTACGTGCCTGAGGCATAAACATGGGAAGGTTAGAGGTGAGAGTGCTTTCATACGCACCCAGCATAGACCACTTTCGGGTCCATAGCAATCTCTCGATTATGTCCGATGTCGAACCTCTATTGGTAAGAGTTAGTGAGTCCCGGTTGTCGATGTCAAATGTGTCCATCTCCGTTACGAATTTCAGACTGCGCCTTGAACCAACCTCTAGATCTTTTAGGATGTTGTCACCTAGTATCCTATGCCTTATCCTAGCTAAGACGGGACAATGGCATAGTAAGTGCTCTAACGATTTCTTAGTATCCTGTTCCGGACAATTTCTGCACTGTTCGTCGTTGATTAAGCCGATCTTATATACAGGCAAACATGGGGACGTAACTCATAAAAAATACTCCACCAATATTCGTTGTAAGTAGGTAGTACTCAGTAGAGGGACGTTATTAGGTCAAAAAATTTTACCTGCAAAATCATCTATACATTCAGCCGTCAGCATTTGTTGAATTTGTGCTCCAGCCTCTAGCGTTGGTTCGACTGGCTTAATTTGGACATTCAATTTAAGTGCATTTTCGGCTGACCAAGTAAGAACAGGCGTAAAATTCTACAAAAACATAAAAAAAATTTACTTCTAAGTAACCCCATCTCTGACAAATGACAACAACTGAAATACCTGCAAGACAACTTGAGTTTTATTACCATAGAACAGTCCCAAACGTCCCAAATTTTGTCGGTACTCACTTTTTACACCGATTTGAATTAAATCATTTTCAAATAGAACGCCGTTGTTCTTGAATAGGAATCTAAAATAGGAAAGGCTAGATATTGAATCTTTAAAGAAAATAAAATGGTGGACAAACTTCTTTGAGTTATTTACTGAAGTATTGCCATTGGTATACATATCCGATAGGACATCGAACAATGTGCCTTGATTTGAGTTTAGATTTGATGGTGGCGTACTTAATCCTAACAGATCTGCATTACTGCTAATATTGTTCTGCCTGAAAATACAAAAAAAAATTAGAGAAAAGATTTTAAAAACTCCCCACCCCACCGATAGAAAATCTCCGGCGGCCACTACTCACTTATGATTATTAACTTGAGTATTATTTTGTGTGGGCTGCGGACTTTTCGAATCTCGTATTTCATTTTCTGGTACACGTCCCGGTTTCTTTTTCTTTAGCACAGCCAATATCGAACTTTCCCGTTCTGGGAACGATGGCATCTCCTCTAGTACCGTTGCCAAAACATCGGTCGACGCAACAATACTCAACTGTAGATATTCGCTAGCTCGTTGCTGTAGTTCAGCATCGGCCGAACGTAAATTACTGTGCTGACGAAAAACATCCTGTATGTTTGAGCGTATCTCAGGGAATAGATTTATAAATTTAATGTATGTCGATAGAAGTAGGGCGCGCGTCATTGGCGAACATAAATGATACTTTGAGTGGAGTAACTTAAATTGTACAAGTGGTGCTGAGCGTGAGTCGCCCGCTATCAAATTACCAAATTCACCTAAAATATATCCACCAACTTTGACCATATTTTCATGGCATGCGGGCGCCTGCAATGCTTCGAAAACCGTTTTTGCCGCATATCCCTGCACTTCGTCCCGATTGATAACAATCTGTATGACACGATACCAAACCTCTTCGGACACATAATCGCCAGCAATTCGAATAAGATTCAGTATAACATCAACGTACCATGTATAGTCGGTTGCGTATTTTTCGGCCAGTATGGCCACCTTTAAGACCATCTCTTCGCGAATGGAGTAGTCGGCCGTTTCCAAATAGTTCAACATTTCCTGAACAATTTCCTCGGCATTGCTACGGTCGCACATTGCATACAGTAAATCAACTGCCTGCTGACGTACCGATACATCTTTTTCCATTTTCATTGACAGTATAACAACTTCTTGATGTTTCTTGACGGCTTCGTGCGAAAATTCTGACGTTGCCAAATGGCACATTGACTCCAATGCCAAATATCGTAAATTCGTTTCGCGATTACTCAAAAATTGTCCCAGCTGATTGCAGGCACGCACCAACAATGCCGGTTCACTATCACTGTGAATGATCAAATTGATCGCCTCAAATAGTACGGCATTTTTTGCATTCGAATGTTGGACCTTTTTGCTTTTTGGCGGTTCCTGTGCTTTATTTAAAATTGTTTCGAGACACTCATTCAGGCGACCACGTACACCGGGATCTTCGGTAACCGGATTATAGTTTTGTAGTAGACGCAGTAACTTTACGGATAGCCAGGGAGCTGGTACAAAGTAGTATGTGTAATCTTGAAGATCTGTGTAGCTGGCGGTGACGATCTGAAATAATTAATTTTAAAAAAAACCAAAAATGGTTTAGAAAACGGATTATAATGGAACACTTAACAAACTTACCCTTGACAATCTAGATACGGCCAAACTAACACATCCCTTATACTCGTCCGGATTTTTCTTTACCAATGCATCAATGAGACTTGTGGCCGCCGTCACCACACCCATATGCTGATCATTCAACAAATGTATAATTCGGCTGGTCCATTCGCCACCCGGTATTATTTCCGGACATGTACGAAACAGCCGCAATAAACATAGGGCGGCCGATTGTTTGACCACATCCATTGTATCGCCGGATACCAATAGTTTTGGTATTTCATTGGAAAATGCTTCGGCCATATCTCGACTGCCAATATTGGCAATGCACTGCAGTGCCAAATTTACATGGATTGGATTGCGTGATTGTAAATCATTTTTGATGCTTTGGATAATTAGCTTAATGAGATCGCTATTTGTGTTGACGAGCACCGAAATGAATAAATATCCCTGAAAAAAAAACAAATAAATCGATAAATAAATAATGTTTCCCATTTAGTTCCAATTACAATTTGTTTCTCTGAGTATTTATTGGATGAGAGCAAATTAACCGCTTCCATATGACCAAAATCGATATCGTGCCCCAGCAGAAATATGAACAGCAGCTTACAGACGTACTTTTTCTTCTGATAGCCATCCAAGGTTTTGTCTCCTTTGAATTTACTGCGAATATTTGCTAATTCTTTGTTAATACGTTTGATTTCCGCTTCTTTGCTTTTGCCTAAAATGAAATGAAAGAAAAAAACGCTAAATTAACGATAGATTAATGATTTTGCTTTTTGGGCTGATGGTCCTTCGAGCCGGATACAAAAACTGGAAATCACAAAATCTTTTCTAGCACTCCAGATAATTTGACATTTTTTATTATAGAAACAAAAGACACAAAGGTTTTGTCTAAATTCATTCGAAATTCGAAGATCAATGAAACAAAATTGTCTTAACTTGAAATTTGAGCAAATATATGAATCATTAAAGAGAGAAACGGTAAAAGGCTCAATTTTCGAAAAATATATGGAGCTTTTTCGAAGTTAAAAAAAAATGTTCTACATTTTGAACCTGCTGTTTTTTTGGCATATCATTTTTTCCATTTTTATAGATACTAAATAATTCGAAAATTGAACGGAAAAACGATTTTTTCAATGAAAACTCTTCTCTTGGTTTTTTATAGAGACCACTACAGTCTCCATACGACTACGTCGTGCTATATTTACATTTAAAGAAATTAGATTTTTACGACTATTTTGGTAGATTCGAAATTGAAGCCGAAAAATTCTAAATGATCAAAGAAGTAGAGAAACTAGAGAACTTATGGACAAACCTTAAATATGGATTTTCGGTAATTATTTTTAAATTTGACATTCATTGGTAAAAAATTTAAAATTCGAACATATGTATTTTGATTTTTTTTTAATTTTGAATCAAACAAGATCAAGACAAGAAAGATTATGATGATTAAGAGGTAACCAAGAATAAAACTGCGAAAAAAAACTATTTTCGAATAATTTCGAAAAATATAAAAACTTTGGTTTTACTTTTCTAAGCCTTTAGATCTTTATGGCTCTGTTAATTAATCGTATTTTATTCATTTTGATCAATTTGACCAATGAAAGATTTTAAATCAATCAAAACAACGAAATATTTCTTTAAATATTTTGCATCTATTAAATTACCATCATCACAGCGACAATATTTTTCTAATTAACTATAGATTGATGCTCTCTCACTTTCTCTTTCTCTCTTCCTCTCCCTCATTCGTGCTTGGCATTGTAATCATAAATCTGAATTGTTCTTATAACAAATAATAATACACCGATGACAGATTTTCATTTCTCATTGCCATCAAGTACAACAAAAGAGCTTTTCCTGTATGATTCCTTCAATAGATAAATTGATTCTAATATTGAAATGTTGACTGTGATGACTGATGAGTAAACAACAGAGAAAACAGAATGAGATGAGATTTTGTAGTGCGGAGTTGAATGGAATTTAATATAAAATAATTTACCAGACGAAAATTCTCGCTACACTACTTTTAGTACTTAACATACATTAGATTACAAGTGAATTGCATTTAATTTTTTTTTTCTTTTTCTATTTACTAATACACAATAGCTCTATCGTTATGTGCACATATAGTAAGTAATATGCTTGGGTTTATTTATTTTTTTTTTTTTTTTTTGGGGCGTATTAAGATAAACACAATATTTGTAGGTGTTACGTGTGCTCTTCTACTAGCAAACGGATATGACTTTTGTTGTTGTATTCATTCATTTTGATACGAGTTTATCTCAATGGTAATGATAGATTAGCACACAAAATCTTTTGTACACTCTACTTAGTTAATCGGAATCTTTAGAAAGAAGGGAATACAAAAAAAACTTAAGTCATTTTTAATTATTTTGCCCATACTAACCATGCTGGCAAGGAAAACATCTTGAAAATAATTCTAGAGATTCAGTCAGTTCTCTTCACATTTCCTTGACAAATGACCAAATAGTTGCCAGTAGCGGAAGAAATCGCTCGTTTGGCTTCTACAAAGTTTTATTCATTTGTGAAAAAATGGCTTGGACTGTAGAAAAAAGGCAAATTTGAGGAGGAAAAGTGTAAAAATGCCTCTCCCCCCACCGAAGGGAAATAGGAAAAAAGATGATAAATTATTAAGTCATTCTTTCGAATAAGAACATTTGTTAAGAATGAGCTGTAGTACCATCTTAGAAACCTTGAGGAGCTTCCCAACTGTCCTCTAGATTCTTGTTGTTCCGACAAGTTCTGGGCGTGTTTATTCAGTTAGAAGTAAAATCAACGACTCTGATCAGTATGGCCAACAGAGGCCAATTCTGTTATCCCTGGCCATTCACCAATCGGCCATCAGATGATGGTCACAAAAAAACGGTGACTATGGAAAGAGCAGTGTTGTTGAACTGACATCACCCACAGGATCTACAGACAGCATGATTTTTACTTTCTCTCATCGTCACAAACTGACCGAACTGACCAAATGAATTTGGCCCATGGAATGGAATGTCACTGATTTGACACGGTGATTAAATTGGTGATTTCCAGTTCAAATTGTTCGATAAAAAAATTTAATTTGGAATTATGTGCCTACCGCCTGTACTTATCTATCCTAAAAGCAAAAATATACAAAACAAATTTCTAAAATAGATAAGAAGCAAGAGCGCAAAGAGTGACCGAACTGTGACATTAACCACGATATCGCAGAGTGGATTTTTATCAGCCACTGACCAAAATACTACTAAATATAAAAAAATCCAAAGATTTTTATTAATTTTCTTAGATAGATAGAGTACAGAATCTCTCTTGGAGTCAAATTATTGCAAGTCTATCTCAATGAATGTATTGCGTAACATCCGTTTCATCAATATACTCGATATTAAATGAAATTTATTGTCAAGGATGGAATAAATTGATTTTTCACAACTTTCTGGCAAGATTTGTGTGATTGATTCATTGCAATATACATAGAAGACTCGTTGATAAGCAAAGTTACTCAACTCATTCAAATATAAATAAATAGTTTTGGCACTGTACCAGAAAAAAAGGGAGACTCAATATTATATGGATGAATGTATGTAGAGATAGGCGGCAATATATAGAATTGAATAGCTTAATTAAAAAAAAAAACAACAACAACAATATCATAGTAACGAACAAAATCGATGATCAATCAAATGTCCAATTAGCCTATCGATGAATTTTAATGAATTTTGATTTACATACTAGCGACTACCAACTCCAAGCTCACTAATTGCTCAATAAAAACAAAACGGCCGCAAGTTATTGACCTCTTTCACACATTGCAATCGGTTGCAATTAGGATGGCATCAGGGCAGGTCATCATACATTCGCACAAACAATATTCTAATAATTGTGTCGGCCTTGGGATTTAGGTAAGTTTTTCTTGCGAGTTGAAATTAAATATTTTAGCAATGCTTCCAAGATATGGGACAGATGATATAAGAGGATGAGTTAAATAAATTTGTATTAATCAACAAAAATGCTTACAATTTCGGATGTCCGATATGAAGACGGCCAAACCTCGCATACCATCACCCCGTACTGGTGCCATTTTTACGCTGCTACTTTTTGACTTGGACCTCCTCCTCCTATTTTTTCGTTGACTCAATAACACTTATTTTTTTTTTGTGTGTTCTTTTAACAATCTCTCCAAGTAGTTAATCTACGAACAAGAAAAGAATAAAAAAAAAAACACTCGAAATTAAAATCAATTTGCACAAAGAACACTCGGCACTGAGGCAAAAAATCCAAAAAAAAAAAAAAAAATATTATTTTGCAATGGCTTTTTTCGTCAAATACCACAATTTTTCCTTTTTTTTTTCTTTTTAATAATAAGTGAACGTGCGATAGCAGCGATTGTTCAATGCGATAATTGCTGCTGCTGCTGCTGCTGTTGCTGATGTGCCATTTGAATAGACGACCCTCCCTTTTGTGTGCGACCGTGTATCGAATGTATGGTGTGTGGACCCAAAGAAGAAGGAAAAAAAACCGTCCACTAAACCGGCTATTTAATGCCACAATTTATGCGAATTTTTGCTATCACCGTCACCGAAACCGATACTTACATTATGATTGAATTGTATTTAGTGATTTCGTATTTTTACCAATCGGTAAGCTGAGAGAAAATATTGATTTTTAATTTTACAAAATATATGCCAAATGAAATGACAGTTTGCGTACACAATTTTATGCACGCACACAAAAACACCCAGCCACACACACACGTATTGTAACTGTACCCCAGTGGTGCCTAACGCTATCGTTTTTGAAATGATTTCAATTTTTCGAATCCCTGCCGCCAAAATCGCTATAACGCTCAAACCAAAAACGAATTGTACGATGAAAATTTTAAGGTTTCACCTTTTTTATTTTTGGTTTTCTGAGGGCATATAATTGATTATGTTCTCACTCGGTTGATCAAAAACCGACTTATAAACCCGTAAATCGAGAAGTTGGTATGATGTTTCTCAAAACCGAGTATCTGTCATCAGGGAACCGACTTGATTTTACGCGGTTGATAATTTTCGACGGGTTCGGTAGAATTCAGCGACCATTACAAATTCGTCAGCTGGGATTTTTGTACGGGGAGCTGTCAAAATAAATTCAAATTGTCACTTTTACCGCTTTACAAAAAATACAAAGGCCAGCTTATCGCGTTTTTGCACGTTCAACAACAAATTCCAAGTTAATTTCCTACGTTCGAAAAATGCCCTCTACACTAGAACTATGCGAAAAATACTATGGAACCAGAGATGTCTATCGAATACTGAATTTAACAAAGGATTCACTGGAAAAAGACATAAAAAAAGCATACTACAAACTATCACTACAGGTTCATCCAGATCGGGTGGGTGATGATGAAAAAGTGACTGCCACCGAAAAATTCAAAGTACTCTCAAAACTCTACACAATCCTCACCAATAAAGATCAAAAAGCATTGTACGATGAAAAGGGCATAATTGACGATGATGATGATGATTCGAAATTGTTCAATTGGCTTGAAATGTGGAAACAATTCTTCAAACCAATTACCACCAAAGACATTGATAACTATCAGAAAACGTATCAGGGTTCTGATTTGGAAAAGGAGGACATTCGCAAGGCATATGTTAATGGGAAAGGATGTCTTAATTATATGATGAATACAGTTCCATTTATGGCCGTTGAAGATGAACCACGTATACAGGAAATTGTTCGTGTTTGGATTGAGGCCGGTGACGTTCCCGAACATAAACTATTTGTGGATGAACCGAAAGCCAAGCGAAATCGACGACATCAAAAATATGCTAGGGAAAAGGTGGAGGCACAGGCTATTAAGGAAAAATTGAAAAAAACCGACGAGAATCTCGAACAGCAAATTATGAAAAGGCAAACGGAACGAGCCTCCAATATGAATTCGTTTTTCGATAAATTAATAGATAAATATGGAGGTGACGATGATTCGGAGCCAATTGATTTTGGTAGGGCGAAGGGAACAAAGAAAAAAACTAAGACCACAAAGAAAGCGACTGTGAAGTCAGCCAAAAAGCCTGAACACAAAGTACGGAGCGGAAAGGTAACTAAAAAACGGAGTACTAAGTAGAGGGCTGTTTTATTTTCTTACTAATCATCTTTGTATTCAATTATTTAGTATTGATGTTTGAACGCATCTCGGAACACGGAGGAAAATCTTTCAGTTTGATTATTTATCTACATTATTGTTAACCATTTTTTGTATTTGAATTAAATTATGATATACTTAACTTATGTATGTTGTCCATAAAGATAAAGCTGGTGTTTCTCATTCCCAAAAGGTACTTTTCGAGGAACATTACTAAAATGCCACTTCATTGGTCCTTAGCCACTTAAATCGTCCCGCTACTGATGTTTATCTTTAAGGAACTTCTGGATTTGTAGTTGTCCATTTCCATTGTGATTATTCTAATTCTCACAAACTGCTCATTCTAATCAATCTACTGCTATTTAAGACAAGAGAATTTTCCGGGTTAACAATAAAAATTCTAAACTAAACTCTCTTTAGAACTGAACCAAAAACGAATTATATTGCTCTTGTAGAGAAAACTACTGGTCACTCTACAATTATGGACTTCTGCTGCCAGGATCACAATCTTCCTGGAATCGTACTCTATCGAGTTCCAGACTCTGATCTGACTTTGGTAAGAATTATATGGCACTCCGTCAAAATAATGGAATACCGGGCTATTTTAATGAGTCACCATACTACGTCACCAAGCCAACG
Source organism: Platyura marginata (assembly GCA_026745375.1). Taxonomy (NCBI): domain Eukaryota; kingdom Metazoa; phylum Arthropoda; class Insecta; order Diptera; family Keroplatidae; genus Platyura; species Platyura marginata. The sequence goes on from JANSTT010001342.1 coordinate 12,138, forward strand.
TTCAAATATTTGGGATGGATGTTTAAAAATTTCTCTAAATCAGGAGCAGGGAAACAATCTACAGTTCCAAATAGTGGAAATAGCAGTGTTTCCATTGAACAATTTTCAAATATTTTGTTTGCGTCAATTTTTTCAACAAAAATATTCTGCACGATCGCCGCTCGGAAACTCATAAAGACCTTGAAATGTTCACAGGTTTGTTATGCGATGGCAAGCGGCTGGTATTGTAAATGGAGCAAATATCTGGACCCTTACGACGTCTTCCTTCCATGGAAAACCTGTTTTCTCCCATTAATTAAAAATATATCGAACAAATTATGAATTTTTTGTTACATTTTGCCACCATTTTGAATTCACCATTAACTCTTATAGAGAAACTCCCACCCTCCCCAGCATACTTACTTTTAAATGGAAATTTTCAACAAAAACCGAAAGTAAAATATGAAAACCGGAAGCCATGTCTGTATTTCTTCTCCCACCCGGCAATTACTGAATCATGTACATAGGTAGTCAACAGCATGGCTCAGGGTCTATGAGAGCAGATTGTGCCCCTCCCATACAAAATAACTAATAAAATGTCTCAATTCTAATATGTGGCAGTTTCCTTTCTTTTCTTTAATTTTTTTTTATTATTGTTGATGGACAACTTCATCCTCCTGTCATTCTACTGGTCACATTGTTTACCCTATAAAATTAACAAACAATACAATTTCGACTTTTTCTTTTATTATTTCAATTAAATCAATGTCCGAATTTTTGTTTTATATTTTGAACACAGAAAATTTTGTGTTTTTTTTTTCCATCATTAAATTACGTAACGTACAATAATTCGCTAAGATATACTTCGAAAAATAAAATAAATCTTAAGATTAAGATAAATAATTTATAGTTATTAATTACAACGAGGAAAAGGGGAGAGGATGGTTTTTTTGATGGGATTTCTGGGTTTCAATTATAAATAGTGTCACAAAATGGTTGAATAAAATCCAAAATTTGATTGTTTCTTCAATACAGACACATAGTGGATACAAAGAGAAAACATTTAATCATCAGTGTTTGCTGTCGTGCTAAATTTTTTTTTTTGTTTTTTTTTTTTTATTTTAATACTACTACGCAGTGCATCGGCGGTAATTGGTGGTGTAACACTGTTTCTTACATCATTTTTAATGTAATTTTTTCGTTTTGTTGTTGTTTTTTTTTTTTTAAATAAAATTAACCTAAAACACCAAATGTCCACCCACTTTACTTGGTAGCTACCTTGAGATAAGCAATAAGATCGGCACGTTCCTGTGGCTTCTTAAGACCAGCAAAGACCATCTTTGTGCCGGGGATATATTTCTTTGGATTTTCTAAATACTCGAAGAGGGTATCCTCATTCCATGTAATACCTGAAAGAAGAAGAAAAAAAATTAATTTCAAATTTTTCGACCATATGCTTCCAGTTCTTTAGTTACCTTTAGCTTTGTTAGCATCTGTATAGGAAAAACCGGCTGCCTGGCCAGTTTTTCGGCCAACCAAACCACTCAAATTAGGACCAACTTTATGTTTGCCACCAGCCTCAACGGTATGACATTGAGCGCATCGTTGGACAAATAGTTTTTTGCCTTTTTCAACATCACCAGCTGGTACTCCCATTTTTTGTGGTCGTTATCGATTCTGTAACCAACAATGGATAGAAATTAGCAAATTGAACTCTCCGCACACACACACATACTCAAAATGTGTATTGATATCGTTTATTTTATCAAATGAATTTGAAAATAATTGCCATAACGGGAAGTGATAAGATAAGCGCTAATGTTCAATGCCAACCACCCAAGATTATGTGTAATTTGACTAATAAAATATTCTAATTGACGGAATCTTATTTACTATGATGGTCAAAGTGCGTGATAATTTCGTGACGTCAGTTCCCAAAAGAAATGAAAAATTATCGTCATGACAACAAAAAGATGATGAGGTCAAATTGATTCTTTTATTAGCTGATGTTGCAATAGCACGAATAATTGGCGTAAGATCGTTTTGATCTTGAACGTACAACTGAAAATGATCGCAGTTTCCATATGATCAAATTTGGTACAGAGAAAATGAACAATTGACGTCAGATCGTTTTGATCTTGAACATAAAACTGAAAATGATCGCAGTTTCCATATGATTAAATTTGGTACAGTGAAAATGAACAATTGACGTAAGATCGTTTTGATCTTGAACGTACAACTGAAAATGATCGCAGTTTCTATATGATCAAATTTGGTACAGAGAAAATTGACGTAAGATCGTTTTGATCTTGAACGTACAACTGAAAATCATCGCAGTTTCCATATGATCATATTTGGTACAGAGTAAATGAACAATTGACGTAAGATCGTTTTGATCTTGAACGTACAACTGAAAATGATCGCAGTTTCCATATGATCATTTTTGGTGAAGAGAAAATCTGTGTGACAAATTACGCCCGTACCTTGGACCCATTATGTATAAAAAAAAACACCCCATGGATCCTCTCATTGAATCGAATTGAATCTACCATCATTTGATTGGTCTGTTCGAAGTAGAATGGCAGTGTTCAGACATGTACAGGAACACATCCCACAAGAGAAATGTCTGACAAATGTCGATTGTTTGTCTTTATCTGTAATTTCTATGTCCTGACAGAATATTAACTTGTTTTGTCTATAAAGTACTGTTAATATTTGGAGCACATTAGGTGTTCGAACTATCTGTATGCTCCTATTAGGACATTTTCTGGAATTTAAATTCGTCATTGGTTTTGGTTATTAAATTTAAAAATCTAAATTAGAATTGATTATTAAGATTTAAGGATGTAAAAAGAGTAGTTAGAAGGATGAGGAAAGAACAAGTTCAGCGAAAGGAAAGGGAGGACGATAATCATTGGCAAGTATAAATCAAATTCCTTCTCCTGCCAGTATCTCTTCTGGAGGGTTTTTTTTGGAAAACCAAAATTAGGAGCTTTTTTATTTAATTTTCCAAGATTTGTATTTGGCTTTCTAAGAAAAATATTAGATTTTGTAGAACTTCAAGGTGTTTCTTTTCAAGTACACAGCCAAATAACCAAACACCTCTAAACGACAACGCCACTGTACTGACTGACTGACTGACTGAATCACATGCATTTTGATGACGTCAAACTGAGTCAAGGTCTTGCCGGGGTTAGCGTATGGAATATCAGAGTAGACAGCAAAAAATACGCATGCGTCAACAAATTATTCGAAGACTCAGCAAGTTTTTTTTTTTTTTGGCGATTGTTCTAAATAGAGAAGCAAAAAAAGAAAACGTAATTAAATGGCCAAAACAAATACAAAATAGAGCCAATAGTTGACCCAGTGACACCTACTTAGATTAATGTCATTGGCTCAATGCCAGATGCCCTTCAGAAACAATTCGCATTGTAGTTTGATCAATTACGTAACTGGACGGGGGTATCTCTTATCATATATTTTCTTTGGAGATAAGCAGAAAAAAAAATGTATAAACGAAGACAAAGCACGTGTTTCTTGTGCAAATTTTCGACAAAGTGGTTCCACCTTTCTTCGTCACTGCCGCCCAGGAAAATTGTGAAAGGAACAGCAGACAATAAATGTGACGTTGAAAATTCTAGAAATTGCATCATTTTCCCTAGTGATCGATTTGATTAGCACGTTTATATTAATTAAACGTAATTTATTCATAAAGAACATTAGAATTGTATAATGAAATGGATTTTTCAGCGAAATTTATTACATAACAAAATTTTTGCAAAGGTGGATTTTTGCACCAAAATTTTGATGTGGCATTTTCCATCATTTCTAACACAAAATCACATAAATTAAATGTAAAAACAACACAATGAAGGATAACTTAGTTTAAATCACTACAATATTATGTTAATTAATCCACTTTGATAATTAAATCTAAACGAAATTGAAAAAATTCTATACTTACAACCGTTTCACGCAAAGTCACAAGAAATAATGCTGCCAATTGGATGGAATGGAATGGAACGGATGCGGCGCGCCTAATACAAAATGTCATCTTTTCAACGCAAACAAACGTATGAATTTTCTATAAAAATTTGATTAGTCTCTTTTGCGCTAATGTATCGTTGATTCATTGATTTAATAAAATCAGGGTTTGGTAACCCACTTGAGGACCGCCATATAGCCCGCAATAAATAAATAAGGTTGTGATTAGTGTACTCTACCGATGGATAGCTGAGGTGCGTTTATGTTCTTATTTGATTGTTCGTTCATTTTGCTGTTAGTTTTTTAGTGCGCGTTAAGTGAAAAGTCACAAAAAAGCCATACAAAAGTAAGTAGAAATCAAATAAATTTGTTGAATTTAAATTTTTAATCAGTACTCACAATCAGAACGTACCCTACGTTGAAATAGAATTGTATTAAAAATGTTCTTTTGTCTAAGAATATATTTATGAATTAAAATCGTTCGCCATTTTAATAGTAAATTTGGTAAAAAAAGTTTCAATGTTTCTCAATGTTTTCAAGTGTCCCATTGGGTGTTTTAATTCCAACGGTAAATATTCTATCAATAATTATATACGGACGCAGTGGTAAAATATGAAATTGTTTGTGGCTGATTTTTAGTAATTTATCATTTAAAACAGCGATTGCCAACCATTTTTTTTTCATATGCGACCCAATTTTCAACTCATATAAATTTCATGGCCAACCCATGTAACGCAATGTTTGAATGTGAAATGTAAAATATTTTGAAACATGGTTTACAATACAGAATAGCTGCTGCGAAAAAGCTCAGTCCTAGTCATATTCTAGTACACTAATTTATAAGAATAATTAACAATATTATTTAAAAAAATTTTTTTCAATATTTGAATGTGATCCCAAATTGGGTCGCGACCCCTCATTTAGGAATCGGGGATTTAAAATGAATCCATTATTAGTGCAGAATGGAACACTTCAAAATCGAATGAACACTAAATTATATTTTTATGTGAAATTTTGAATTAAATTAATATATAATTTAAAAAATCATGGTGTTTTATTTTAGCTGTGATGAATAATAATTCTATATCTGTGCTGAATTGAATTGAATAGAATTTTATTAAAAATGTTGACTCTTCTATTCTTTTGCGTAAGTACTTATGTATGTATATATCTAAAAATATATATATTTTTCAAATACATAAAATGAAAGCAATAGGTATTATATATGTATGTACATACTTATGTGTACAAGTATTAGTATTTTTAATGAATTTTTTAAAATTATATTTAATTTTATATTTTTTTTATATTCAACTTTAAAAAATTTCTTTTCTTAGGACGACGAAATTAATGTTGGTGAGTTATTTTATTTTTCTATTAGTTAGTAGGTACTCGTATGTGTAGGAACATTATTTAATTTTTTTATTTTTTTTGTTTAGGCATTTGTTTTTAATCGTTCTGAGGGGAAGAAATTTTATTGGCAAAAAATTTCTTACCCCAAAGTTAAAGTAGAATCGAATTTTGACTGTTTTTCAAGGGGAGACATTTTATGGACAAAAAATGTCTTCTCTTAAGTTCTGCGGTATCTTAAAATTTTGTTTGATTTTTGATGAGTAGAAATTTTATTTTATATTTTGTTATAGACACATACAGCTCGGTAACCCGTAACTTATTACATTAATTTTCACTTTATTTTTCTGTTAATTAACTTAATTAACCTTCACATGGACAGTAAAAAATGTCACGATTATGGACATTACCTATTTACCCGAGTAAATAAAGTAAGATTTCATGTATTTTGTACGTATTACTTGAAGATATCTGTAGTATATGGGTATATACATAACACTTTCTATTATCAAGCCCATTCCAGGGTCGCATTAACTTTTTTGGGGGCATAAGGGGTGAATAAGATCGTAGTTAGCACACTCGCTTGTAAACATTCGTTCCTAAGGTGATACCGCGCACTGGAGCTGGAGGGGAGTGAAAGTGAGGGTTGTTGAGGAGTCACACCTCCGCCGCATTTTAATTATGGCTTATTGGTGGATGTTTTGAAAAACAATAATAAAATCTTATTAAACTATCCCCAATTTTTTTTTTAATTCTGGAAGAATTCAAATATTTGTTCACTAAGTCGGAGTGGTTTTCAGAGCAGACAAAAATTAACGTAGGTAGATATTCACATATAAAAATTGAAATATTTACCCGGGTAAATACTGTCCAGTCCATGTGAAGGTTAAAAAAAGAGGTTTTTTTTATTGTATGAAATGTTTTCTTTTTAATTTAAATATTTAATGTAGAAAAATAAAAAATGTTACTTTGACGTGCACAAAAATTAATAAAAACAATTCATTTTAAAAAGAAAATCACAAAAATAAAATATTTCACAGTACATATAACAATGCGGTAAAAATTAAATTTAATTAATGTAATTTCTCCTACTTGTTTGGATTGATATCGGAGAAATCTATGAATCCAATTATTCATTATTTTTAAATGCTAATATTTTCTAAAAATATGGAAGGGAAATCAGAATAGTTGCAGGATTTAAGGATATCGTTAATATCAGAAACTAAAGAAATCTATAACTTCATATCTTTAAAAATCAGATTCTTAAGTGAAGCAAATTTAATGAAGTTAATTTAGTGAATTTCGACTTTTTCATATAAAATATAGCTTACACCTATTTTTAGGCACAGCACTGTATGTTTTCAATTTTTTAAAAAAATCAGTCATTTGTTTTTGGCTGTTTTTATCGATCATTTCATTCCTATAATTCAAAAAAATTCTTATAATTCAGGAAGACAACCTATAATTAAGACTAAATCAAATTAGTCTGAATTAGAGGAAGTCTGCTTTATAGAATTCTTAATTAGAGGAATTTTACTGTATATATGTATTTTCTACGAACTTTGTTTTAGATCTTCTGATAATTTATTATCTCTCAAAAATATTATGTGCGTCAAATGGACTTTTGCTACAATTTTTAAAACATTTTCTGAAAACTGTATGAATACTGATGATAATATTAGTAGTTTGTAATTGAATGTATGATTGTGTGTAAAAACCATTTTTTTTTTGTTTTGTTTGGTTAAATGATATTGAATTATAAAAATAAACTAAGGAATATTATTTCTTATCTTCATTTTGAAACGCTCATATATAACCATTTTACAAAATACAGCCGCAATGTCATTTCCGATTCCCGATAAAGACATCTGTTTTAATATGGCGATTGTTTCTGGTTTTATGTTAGTTTAGTTTAATAAATGATTGCAGTCGCTAAGAGGAACAATAATTTCATATAACTTAAAAAAAATCGCGCATCAATATCTTTGTCATTATTATTATGTCTTATCAACGACTATCTAGTTCGGATGAGGAAGACGGTGTTTTTGAAAATTCCACCAAAACCGGTGTAAGCAGTGTACAGGCAATTCGAAAACGATTTCAAAGTGTTATAAACAATGTCGGTTGTGGCGCTCAAGGTACAAGTTCTAGTGGAAATACCAGAACAAATTCAACGTCGCGTTCGTGGAGTTTTCCTACCATTCGCGGTCATCAGAAAAATGAGTCTGAGGAAAAATTGAAAGACTACTTTCATCAGGTGGGGGGGTAAGTACCTAAATTTTTAGCAATATGTACATTGTAGCTGCAAGATTTTTTTTTTTTTTCAATGGAGACAGTGGAAAAGGGAAGAGTGTACTGATCATAGGCGTCCACTGATTGAGATTGAATGCGAAAATAATTTAGATAATTCAAAAACCAGATAAGCCAAAATTGAGATACTTTAAAATTTAGATATTAAAAATTTCAATTTTTCAATTTTTTTTAACAAAAGGACAAAATTTTATCCAAAATCACAAAATTCATTTATCATTAAATTCATTAATTTTAAACTATCTGAATTTTAATCTGTATGACTTTTGAAACGTCAGAATTTTGAATTATCTCAATTATGAATTGTCTGATTTTTGAATTATCTGAATTTTGAATTGTCTGACTTTTGATTATCTGAATATTAAAATGACTTATTTAATATTGGACAAGAAATAGAAAACTTACCGCTACTTTTCTGGCTCCAAATATAAGATCAGAATACTTCTTTTTATGTTTTAAGTAATAATAATTTTTATTTAAACAAAGAAACAGGTTAGGGGGCACGTGCCTCCACCCCCCTTCCCGCTGAGCAGACGCCTATGGTACTGATTTTATAAAATTAAAAAAAAAAAATTGTGGAACTCTCATTGTAACCCAAACAAAAATATTAGAACAGTCAGGAACAGCTGACCCGGATGAACAAAAATTTGTTTGCCTGGGACATATTTGTTCTTCTTCATAGAAATCGACCCAGCCTAAAATATGAAATAGAATCCTGGAATCTATTGTAATATCGTAAAATTTGAATTGCTTGTAGAGAAATTCGGGTTGTCCCGGATATTCACATCACTGACAAAGTTGAACAATAAGTAAATGAATTGATGGAAAGTGTTTTGTTGTTGTTGGTATATTGCCACTGGTTTCATTAAATAGGTAGCCAGGTATTACTCGTATATATGAAACAGAATAATATATCCACATAATTATTGTTAATTGAGTACATAGGTTTTAGTTAAACATATATATGTAGGTTATTGATGGTGATTTTCTGTTTGTTATAAATTCAAATCAATAGGTATCTATGTATGTAGGTATATAGAATTGAATAAAAGGTTTCAATGTCTTTTATTTTTTAATTTATAGTGAAATAAATAATGAGGAAATTGAAAAAAAGCAATATCGTTTTTACCCTTTTCAATTTAATTCAAGTTCAATGGTTTCAAATTAAAAAAACAATTTTTTTTCTTTTATTTTGTTAGGTAAAATGTAACCGCATTGATCTTTGCAGAAAATAAATACAAATCGATGTAAAATAAGTACAAATCTTTTTCAAATGCACATTTTATGTAAAATAATTTTTTTTTTAAATTTAAACTTACATTTTCAATGGAATAAATTATTTGGCTTAATTACCTATTTATATAACGGATGATATTTGTACAGCGTGTAACAGAATAACTGTCGCACCATATAATTCAAATTAAAAAATTAATGGATTTGAATTTCATAACAAAAATATTTTTATTTCGATATTTACTTGTAATAATAATAATAGTTAATAATTATTTAAAGAGCTCAACTTTCTCTCCTTTTTCTTTTACCACAGTCCTCAATCGTTTTGTAAAATTTTCGCATGTGGCACGGACAACATCATCAGGAATTTCATTCCATATTTTGAGCAAATTTTTTTTGAACTGCTCCAAATTTGTGTGTTTTATGTTTGTTAGTTTACCCAACATATAGCCCCATATGCAATAATCCAGTGGGTTAAGGTGTGGAGATGCGGCTGGCCATTCTGCAGTGCTAATAATACTCGGAAAATTTTCTCGACACCAGTTCTGAACACGTTTTGCCTTATGTCTGGCAAAATGCAATCAACTGAACAATGTTAATTAATACTATTGCTTATACATTATATATTCTCGAATATGTAGGTATTTACATATAATAAACACGAATTTTCATGAATGAACATGTTCTAATAGTTTTTCTAAGAAATATCGTAAGTGTGACAGTTATTCTGTTACACGCTGTAGTAGTATAAGCTTTATGGGAATGTACGACTGAAAGTATTCAAGATTTTTTCGGGATTCTGTTAAAATCTTTAAAGTTTTATTTACTTAGTATACAGATTTCTATGGATTTACTTATTGCAAAAATAATTCTCTCTTTTTCTCAATGGAAGGATTGCCGCGGTCCGATCATACATATATCGATATTAGATGATTTGTGTACATTCTGTACTCGTGTTTAGATCAAACAGTGAAATTCGAAAGTAAAAGAAGCAAAAGATCTAGAAATTCTAGACTAGAATAGTCGAAAAAGAGAAAACAGGCAGAAAGCTCTGTGGATTAAGTGGGAGGTCCCGGGTACAAATCCGACTGGGTTAAACATGAAATGTTTTTCTGTGATTTTTTTATTTGAATCTAAAACAGTCTGATAATGGAAATATTTGAAAAAAATAGGATTCCTTAAATGCCGGTGAAATAGCAAGCATTTGTAAGGTTTCCGTAAAAAGAACACTTCAAGTGCTACATTTTCCCACAACAAAAAGAGATCAATTGAGATAAATGTAACAGAGCTTGTATTTTTTTCGCACAAAATGTCAATGTCGGAATGATTCCGACTGCTACAGAGGTGTCGAGATCGGAATTACCATTCATTCATAAATGATTTTTATTCATTGTTATTCCGATCTCGACATCTCTCATTCTCTCTCAATCATTCCGACATTGACATTTTGTGCTAACAAAATACAAGCTCTGATGTAGGATTATACAATAGGCCTAAGGAAAGGCAGCAGAGTAGGTGATTCATAAAAAATCGCACTTCTATCAAAATCAAATCAATCAAATGGTCAGATAAGGGAAAGAGGCAAATGGGTCTTTATTAGATTTATATATAGAAAACAGAAACAAATTTAAAACCCAATCGAACTTCATAAATTGTAAGGTTGATCACCCTGCTGTACCTATACCTAATTCATTAGGTATATGTATATGATCTAGTAAAAACTTTCACACTTTCTTTCAAAAGAAATACGAACGAAACCTTTTTTGGGTCCAAACGGTCAAAGAATGGATTTTGCAATATGTGGATTTATGTGGAAGAATGGGAAACACCTTTTTCTGATATCATAATTATTTTTTATTTAATCCTTCAGCAATGACTAATTTTACACATTCAAGATTTATTTTTTCTTCTTCTTCTTGAAATCAATAAATTTTTAAACATTTCTCTGAGTTATTTAGATAATTCGTAATTGATTCTAATTAATGACTCAAAAACAAATAAGAACTTAAAGGATTAGCATATATGCCATGGCATTCGACTAAAGTTATAGATAAATATAAGCGACCTATATTTTATTTTGACCTGTCTTAATTAAAATTAAAACTGATTTCACTCTCGTATTTAATAAATTGTTATTTTGTAAGAATTTTCGAAACATAAATTACAGAGAAGTGATTCATTGTCACTCTATATCTATACTTATATAATAGTAATTTTTTTAATATATGTACATAGAATGGAACTTGATTTATAATAATCGTATATGTTTCTTTCAATGCTAAACTAATTGATACTGATAGATATAATTGCCTATCATAAATGTGGGACACTGTTCTATATTTGGTTTCTTACCTATTAGAGAGACGATAATATTTACGTTCACTTAAAATTTTAGTGATAATTTTTTGTCATATTTATTTTGCATTCAAATAGTATTTAAACCAGTATAGAAGGAATAATTGGCTATGCTGATTATAATATGCCCGTATGAGTATACTTGTTTATTATCTATGACTTTGTTCGCGTCTATTTTGTCTGTACAACAAAGAAATATTGAGTAAATTGAATACAAATGTTTAAAAACTCTAGAAATAACATAAAATTGATTATAGCACCATAACGGCTGCTCGCGGAACTTTTCGGTAGATACATGAAATCTTAATTTTTTTATTCTCTATCATTTTTGTCATAATCATTTTTTCCGTAAACCAAATATTTCTCGAGTAAATGATTAAAACCCTAAAAATAACATAAAATTTATTGCAGTCCCATAACGGTGTCTTTGGGACTTTTTGTTCTATGAATGGAATTTTTATTTTTGTATTCTCTTTAATTGTTGTTATATTTATTTTTTCTACATTCCAACTAGCTTTCGAGTAAATGAATCGTTTATATTAAAATTAGGTGCACACTGTTCCACAGCCTCCCCTATATTTTGTCTGATTTGCTCCAAAAACAATAGAGATCTTTTTCTAGGACTAAAATTTAAACTGTACAAATTTCAGCTTTCTAGCTTCAGCCGTTTAGCCAGAATCTTGATAACGAACAGAAGGACGGACAGACAGATGGATGGACAGACGGACGGACATGCATATTTCGACTAAGAAAGAAAATGGTGTTGAATTTTTTTATACGATTAGTATTAAAGGACGTTACAAACTCCGTAACAAAGTTATAATACCCTTTAATTAACATCGTATAGGTATAAAAAAAATTGTAAACATGAAAGGGTTAACTAAAAAAAAAAAATTAAATTTAAAATTTTTACGACAACAAAAAGCTGAATTCGTAAAAATGTGTAGTCTTAAAAGAAATTGATTAATCCTTTCATATTACAAATCTTTGACCCTTAAAGGTTTATTTTTAGTTAGGCAAATCGAAATTTTCAAATCTCCATATCGTCGGTGTTACTGTAATATGCCGTAACTGCAAATATTTAGTTGATTTTACAGGAGAAGGAAAAATCTATTTTACTTTTAATAAGTGTTGCCACTTTATGAATTTTTGTGCTAATCGGGCAGTTTTTTAAAATTCTTGTTTTTTCCCATAAATTCTTTTCTTTTAGAAGAATATTTTGGCATAAAAACCTCGCAAAAATCGCAAAAATGTCAAGATACAGCATATCACAGTTACACCGATGATAGTTTGTCGAAAATATCGAAAATCATGTATGTATAAGTATATGTTGGCATCACTTTTCGATCTCGATACATCGTCGAACTAACTTTACACTTTCCGACAGGGGCGGATCTCAGGGAGGGGGGTAGAGGGTGTAATTACCCCCCCCCAAGAGTTTTCAATAACTAAAATAATTTATTAGAAGACAATGGTTGCATTCAGCACTTCAGTAGACACAAAAAAATAGTGAGCGATCAGTAACTGTGAGTTCAATTCAGCTGAAAGCTTCGCTGCTTTTGACAGATACATACATGGTAATGATCTTCATTATAAGTACTAGAAAGTTTTCATGTATTTTAATAGGTTTGACGAAGGGTTATTCGTTTACCATCGAAAACGTGGCGGCCCCCTACAATTCATCATTAAAATCTATATATTTAACTTTTTCATGATTTGAGATGTCTGATATTTGGTTGTCGTATTGTTGTTTACTGTTCCATAGTTTGATAGCGATGAGCGAAGTAACGAGAAAAATTAAATTAAATTAAACAATATACATCAAACTACAATTTGTCTTTTCCGAGTGAGTTATAGACGAATTGTTTTAGGGCGAATTGTAAATAGACGAATTTTCTTCAAATCGAAAATGTGTGTCCTTGATATTTTACCCCTCCCAAGATTTTTTCCAGATCCGCCCCTGGTTTCCGATAGAATTTTAGAACCCACTTTACTGCCCAGCGAAATTTTTCAATTTTAATCGGTACAACATTTTGCGACTGGAATATTTTTTTCCAAAAAAGTAAAATAAAATCGAATCAATTTCTGTACTCGCTCCAAACGGAAGTAATTCACACACTTTCAATATTTCGTTATATATTGTCGGTATTATCTTTTAACAACCTACCTACTATAGGTTAAATATAAAATATAAAACTTTAAGACAATAAAGTTACACATAAAAAATACTGTAGGTACTTTAATTCTGGTATAATTTTTTAAATCTTACCGAAGGGTTTCAAATAATGCCATAATTTTTGGATGTAATTTATCATTTTAATAACACCCCTAAAGATATAAGTATCTGTTTGGATAATTTATTTAAGAAAAAAAAGTCTTTAAAAAGATATTCTTTACATATACATACATATGCACAGTACATGTTGGTACATATTTCTATCACCACTCTTATGGTACTCGTATATATAGAGATAGCAATTTCCTTTATCCACCTACACGTTATTAATTTTTTTCTTCTTCTTAAAAATTATCTTTAGCTATGTGTATTATGTTCAAAAAACGATCCTTATTTTTATTTTTTGTATATGTAGATATTTGGTATCAAATTAAATTTGTAATATTTTTATATAAATACGAAGGAGAAAATATGTTTTTATCCGGGACCCGGGACACTATATTTAAATATTCAGGCGAAAAATTTACATTAACCACCGTATCCCATACGGTGGCTTATTTTGAGAATATTTTTCATATTTTTATAAAAGTCAATATTATTATTGAATAATTTTGACATATCTACACACATACATATATACATTATATATTTACTTATGTATTTGAGTGCCCTGTCAATTCAAAAGGATATGGGGGATGGGGATGGGATAAATAATTCCATATAAAAATGCAATTTATGGGTATAGCCAGTGCAACCAAAAAATTGTAACAAAATAACTGGAAATGTAGCAACGATATTGATCGTATGTATGCCAGACCAAAAAACTGGAGCAGTAATAAAATTAGGCCACGAGCAGACGAAAGGAACTCAATTTCTCTATATTTATCTGGCACACAATGAACATTGTGGAACTATACATTGTTATATACTTATGTATATATATATATATATAAATAACTACCATATTTAGTATTATTATTTTGTTTATTTTTATATTCTAACCTCAAGTTACAAATACATCAATATAACAAAAATAGGTGAACATTTTATATATCCATTGTTATTATCACATGAAAACGTGTTCCATTCCATGTCTTATTAGTCTCAATTGTGACCATTTGTTCCACATCTCTTCATATTTGGTGTAAATGGATTTTTCTTGCCCTATTGTATGACAAATGCTTTGACATAAATGGCGATTCTCGAACTATTTTGGAATATTAAATTAAATTATGTGACAGAATATAATAAGGTAAATTCTTGTTAGGTTCTGTAAATGATCTGGTATTGTATGTATATAGAGAGATAGAGATAGAGATAGAGAGAGAGCTCGTGTATATTTGTGCTTATTGAAAGAGTTCATTCGGTCAAGGTTTCACGTCATCATCATGGAGGGAAAATGTTGCTATATAGAAGTGGTTCGGGTTTATCTGGCAAAAAAGGGAAAATTAGAATTTGAGCACATTCACAGAAATTAGTCCAAGGTTTATGACAGTTGTATATATTATATATAGGTGAATAGGTATGGGGTGTGGATATAAATATTGATTTAAATCAACATAAATAAAATGAAAAATTTGAATTAGAGGTGGAATGGCAAATTGATATAGAGAAAAACAATGTTTTATGATAAAAATGTGAATTTCTGTAAAACAGGAGTGGCAGTTCGTAGATTTTTATTTTTATGAAATCTAGAGCAAAATTGGTAAATAGCTATATAGACAGTTTTGGTGATTACAACCATTTATAAAAGTAGTGTCTTGTCAAAAATAAATTTCACACTCTACTGTCACTACAACATATTTCTAGATCATTATCAGCTCATTGCTTACACATATTTCATAAGAGTGGGAAAACAATTTAGTTTTTTTTTTGATGAAGTAGGTTTTTTTTTTATGTTCTTTATTTTCTTCATGCTATCAGTGGCAATACATTTTTAAAAGTATAGTTGCTTTTTCAACCAAATCAAACATCTTAAGTTAAAGTAATTTTTTCGATTTGCTGTATTTTTTACACATTTTTTAACTTTAAATGAGGATTTATTTTTATTTAACCCTAAAAAGTACAAAATATTTTACTAACGTAAAGGCACAAAACCTCTTACTACAATACAAATGAAAGCTTATTTTTACTTGCAATTTCTAAGTCTAATCGCGCCAACATTCTTTAAAATTGAGAATTGAACAAATCCATAAAATTGCTTTATTATTGTGTTGAATAAAATTGTTCATAAATTTGTACAGCTACACTTCAAAAGTAGAGCATTATTGAACGAAAATGCACAACTGAACTGAGTGAATAGGTTGATACGTTATCTATCTATCTAGTCTACTTACACTGATCAACCGATCAACTAATCATAGCTTGCTTTTCATCATAGCTATTAAAACGTGTTTTATTTGTTTGTCTACAAAGCGGCCAAATGATTTCCAATATATAAGATACAAGGGCTTGATAGGCCCCTTTTGTGCCTTTGCGTTATGTTTTTAGAAAATAATTATTTAAAAATTTGAAATAAATATTTTTAATATTTTCTTTGGATGTTTTATTGTTAAGATAAACTATGTGAAAAATATAAATAGTTCTAGTTGATAAAGCCAGAAAAAAAAATCTACATGTGACATTAAACATAAAACAGGGCTCGACATGCCCCTTTTATACTCTTTAGGGTTAAGGTTTTATTTCCAATAAATGTGTATAGAAAATGGTTTTTTAAAAATTATTGCTATTTTTTGCGTATTTTTTGCTATCGATTTATGAATTTATTAAATTAATTTTTATCTTTATTGATTTTTGATTTAATTAATTAAATTAAACTTTAGAACATAAGATCTTCTTATGACAGTAGGCAATATAAAATAATGTCTTGACCTTATTGTATTTTATTTTATATACATAATAAATTGAAATTCACATTATCTATATACGAATATTGTACATGGGCCTCTTTTCCTTTTAGAAAATTTTCTCTTGATTAAATACTTAAATCATTTTGGCAAATTTAATGACGCACAATAGAATATCGCACAAGTTTTTCTTTCATCCATATACATATACGAGTACATATGTAATAATTTTCTGCTAAATTTGTTATAATAAAGTTCTAGAAATCCTGATCATTTCAATAATAAAAGCGCTACATTCTTTCAATAAATTGTCCTTATTGTTTTATTTTATTTTTTCTTGTCGAAATTTCTCATCGTTTGCATAAAAGAGCAGAATGTTAAGTATACAAAAATGCCAGACGTGCGAGTACATATTTCAAATGTAACGACAGCGTAATTTGAATTTGAAAATTTTTTTTTCATTTCGTTTTTTTTTTATTGTATATAAATTTGCATTGAATTGGTAGTCAATTTCATTGGGACATTCCAGATGAATAGAAAAAAAAAAACCTTCAAACTTTTCCAGACGATAATCTTATACGAGTACACTTAATTCTATTTGAAATTTGTTTCCTTTTCGAAGTTTTTTTTTTTTTTTTTTTTTTTAAAGAACATTAAGAAGCTTTAAGCTATCTAATGGAAAATTAAATTGTTTGCTTGCAGCTACAAAACTACATTGAAAAAACAATTATCTTTAATTTTTGGATAAAAACAATTCTCAAAATTTATTTACCATATCTGGGTCATCAATGAATGAAATGAATCAAGAAACACTTTAATTTGTAAGAAAATTATAACGCAACTAAATCAAATTATTGTTTGTCTGATTAAGCAAAAGATTTATTTTTTTTTTATACTAAAACAATCAGATTATTGTTTTTGTATAGTTGAGAAAATTCGTTTTACCAAAATATCTTCTTTAAGAAAATTGATTGGTATTGTATATATAAGAAAAGGGCCCCCTGTTGTCGTTACAATCAATTTATGTGAGATGAAATCGCTTCTCGAAAAACCCAGAAATCGTCGATTACAATAAAATAGATTTGTCAAATGTTATAAATAAGACGGGCATGTAACTTATGTTTTAAGAAAAGAAAATTATGTTCACATATTATGTTGATTGATCAATAAAACGATTAATTCTCTAGAAGTCTGCTTTTTTAGGTCCATACTACATTTAAAGAAATACTATTAAATATGAGTACTAAATATGAGTACTAAATACGAGTACTAAATTTGAGTACTAAATACGAGTACTAAATATGAGTACTAAATACAAGTACTAAATATGAGTACTAAATACAGAAACTAAATACGGGTACTAAATACGAGTACTAAATACAAGTGCTAAATATGAGTGAACGTTGCCTTTTCTTTCATATCTCTACCTCCGTAACAATATTCAAAAATCTGTACCTTTCTCACTTTCTTACTACCTTTCTTACTATCTTTCTTACTATATTGTAAGTGATGACCACATAATATTTTGTTACAGTCAAGCAAGATAAACTATTTTAACAAAAACATTATTATAAATGTTCCGTATTATTGTTGATCATAATAATTTTAGTTATTTAAATTAGAAAATAGTTTTCAAGTTTCCACACATTGGCATGTTGTAAAAACTGAAAAATTTATTATCACCCACATTATATTTTCCTGCAATTTTCATGTAAAACATTTTATTTAGTAGACGATAATACTGATGGAAAACTCTCATCGCCAACTTAATTAATAACGAGATAATAAACAAAATCTAATCATTAAAATTAATAATAAATAGGTGGCTGCTAAAGATATGAAAATTGTTGGCACCGTTCACTGCACATATAATTCACGGCAAACAAATTTGATTGAATTAATGCGCCAGATTATTTGACTTTAATCGGATTAGCGATTATTTATGAATAATTTTTCTGGTAAATTTTTGAATAATTTTCCCTCACAAGATTTATAATTATTGCCTTCGTTTTGTTTTGAATGGGTTTTTTTTTAATTTGAGATAATAAAATATTAATGGGATAGCATTACGATCTCATTTATAGCTGAGTCGAAAGATTTTTATGTTTCATCTTTTTTTTTAAAGTTATAATCAATAAACAAATATTATTTCTTGTTCACTCCTACTCCTACTGGATAAAATTAATGAGATACATGAATTCTTTGTCGTTCCATTTAAATATTTTTAATTTTATTAATGTGATTTGGTTTTTTTTATGTTTTAATGAGAAACTATTTTGCTTTTATTTATTTTTTTTTGTATAGCAATATTTAGAACATACACATAAAAAAGCAGTTTTTTTTTGTATCCAAATTTATTGTGAACTTTTGTAACATCTTCATGTACATATTTGTCAGTGTGACTTGGATTATATCCAGCGACGGTCGGTTCCACAATAAAGTATCTTGCTAAGGTGCCAATTTATAATAAGTTAATTATATAAATAGAACTGAAATAGAACTGAAAGGACAAGCCTTATTAAGTTTGATAAAATTTGGTTGAATATGATTAAAAAGGAAGAGGAGATATTAATAGAAAAAAATAAATCATAAAAACTAATTACTACTAGGACATTAGTTTCATGAAGATGCGTGATATAATTTTATTTTATTGCTTGTTTTATTATATAATGTATATACATCTCAGGGACGAAGCATGAATTTCTATAGATGGTAAGCTCATTTGCTCACCACCATTTTTAACTCTACGTTGATTCCTTAATTAAAAAGAAACATTTAATTCCAAATTTTGACGTCAAAATATTTTATGGATTACCATAGTTTTTTTATTATTTATTTTACTAAGGGCAAACGAAACAATATTCCCTTTTTTTGTAGAAAAATGTTTCTTTTTTTATTTTTTTTATGATCAATTTTCCCGACCATCAGGCTAAAAATTATTAAAATTGAGTCAGTAGGTTTTTTTTCTACAGTCAATCAAAGTCAACTTTGCATTAGAATTTAGATAGGGGATTTGAAAATTTGTTTACGGAAGCACTTAGTCCTTTACTTCTAAGGACTCTTCGTGCCTGATACATATGTGTATGTTAATCTTGATATGTTTTAATATACACGATGAAATAACGCATTTTATGAGTTTTTTATAAACGTAATATTAATATTCCCAGACATACTGTAATGAGCACGAATTGACTTGAACGCAATAACTTTTCCACAAAAAAAATTAAATTCCCATTAAATAAAGAACGGGCGTCTCCGAGTATTGTCAAAAGCCAATCTTCAGCAAAATATCTGGATTCGGGAATACTTTTTCATTTCAGCCTTTTTTTTCCTTGCCTTTTGTAGGCAAAACGAACAATGATAAAATTCACTACGAAAAATGAATTGAAACTACAATTCATGGTGAAATAAAATTTTATCACTCTGGTTATGGCAGTATGAGAGAGCCGATGCCGCATTTCCCATTCAACTCTTTTAACCACATAGAAGAGCATACAACAACAACAACAACACCAACAAAAAAAACATCCAAAGCGGCCTTCCATATGATGATGTTCTATGAACCAGTACCCTATGATCATGCGCACAATACAAAAAAAAAAAAAAAACCATTTAGTATTATGCAGTCGCGAGTTTAATGTCTATGGTAGTGCTGTGTTTGTCGCGGTTCATTCATTCAATCAGCTGACTACGCGAAGGCAACAGCTGCTTTTGGTCAAGAAAATTCGAAAGAAACCTCAAGTGTGTTATTATTATACATACCTACACTTTGAAGAAATAGAAGGAAAATTATATCCAAGGAAAAGTTTTCACAGAAAATTTTCACGAAATCAATTTTTTAAGAAAATCCATTCAACTATAACGGAGAAATAGTTTGGTTTCGGTTAAAGTTTGAAATTTAATCAGTTTATAAGTTGTGTGTGTCTTCGAGAAGTTTTGGAAAAATCCGATTAGAGAGTGAAGAAAAACCAATTAAGAACTTTTGAAGTGCAGTGCGAAAACGTATCGTCTAACTTTGTTCAAAGTTCAAAAGGAAAGCTTCAAGTATTTGCTGATTGTTGCTATTTTGCCGTTGCTGTATAGTTGCGATAACAAGGTTTGTATATAAAAGTTTGTTTTATGAATTAACTTTATAGAGAGTATTTAATGCTAATTGTTTTTGATAAATTAATTAAATTTATTACGTAATTAGGTTATGTCATATAGCAATATTTCATTTTGTTTATCGTTTTGATAATATTTATTTATGTATGTACATATGTATATATGTATGTATATACAATTGTATACATATAAATACTAAGGCTATGTACGTACATATATTCTTAGGTAATGGAAAACTTTATAATCATGAAAATAATAATGATTGTGAAGCTGGATAATTTATATAATAATATTTTTGTTATATTTTATATTGTAGGTAGATATGTACATATGTATGTATATATATTTTATACTACATAGGTACATATCTTGGTTTATGTCAAGATTTGTGTTTTTTTTAAATTTTAGTTAATTTTTATTGAAACATTTTTGTTTTTAAAATATTTTCCATCTTTTGTATAATAAATTCTGAATCGATAATTAATTTAAAATTATATTTGAATTTAAGATGAGATTTTGAACGAACGTTTAAGTGCGTATTCGGAAATTCAAATCACTTTCTACTCCACCATTAAAGTTTAGATTTCTGTCAAATTTTACAGCGTATTTTTAGAGTTTAGAGACCTACGTTGGCGTACCTTTTATCTACCAAAAAATAACATTTTTAAGTTATAACTATTGACATGACTACAGCACAAAGGCGGGAAGGAAGTAAGACCCTCTTGTACTGTTGCTTTGTTATTTAAAAAAAAATGTTTCCTCAATTTTATTTAAAAAAAAAATAAAAACCACAAAATTTTCAACGTTGTTTGGCTTTTTCTGAATACAATGCGAAAAGGACGAAAATGACTTTTATCTGAATTAAAAAAATCCTTCGTATACCTAATACATGAAAATGTACTTTTTATACTTTTTGTAACAAATTTATAGGGGAGCCAGTTGAAAGAGTTTGGGTTGCACCTTAAATTGTGTAATTTGATTTTATTTAACGTAAGCTTTACGTCATTCCTAGTACGAGCAAATGAGCATTTTATTAATTATAATTATGTATGAGGAGTCCTATAGACGTTAACGGTGGGCTGAAAATGGTTTTGTATTTTGGAGTGAGAGAAAACGAGAAAAAAAGACAGTTGTATGGTATGTAGTTGAAGGAGTGGAGTGAATTCTCAATACCAGAGTTCTAACAGCTTTAAAACCGCTAAATTCAATTCCATTAAATTATCTCGATCCGTTCTTGAGTTAACGCCTTTACGAGCGAACGATTGTAGACAGATAATATTTTCTGATGCTAATTTGCTTTAAATCGGATTTCGAAATAAACATAAGGCCTCGTCGACCACCGAAACTATAACCCTATGCGGCAATTCACAGTGCTGGTCATCTTCTATGAATGAATGGCATAATTGTTTAGTTTACACGAGAGAGTTTTACAGCTTCTTTTAGTGAATCAAAGGAACCTTTACGAATGGATTTGCGTCACTATACATACATTCTACAATATAATGGATGTGAAAATTAATTTCGAATTATTATTATTTTGATTAAAATCCGTGTTTTTTTTTATATTTCGGAATAACATAAATTTTAGATATCAATGTGGTATTCTCAATACAAAAAAAAACATAAAACATGAAAAAGTCATTAAAAGAAAGAGTTATAGATCTCAAATAATAATTTCAACATATCTAAGCAGATACAAGATCTATTCCGAACACGAACGTAAAGTTTTACTTATGTATTCCAAGGATGTTCATACATCATAATGTCAGAAAGCTTTATGTAACGATTTATTCCATAACATAAGCCCTCTCTATATACTGACTTTTTGAACATACAATATTTAAATAGGTTAAGATGTCTAACATGTATATATGTACGTACATATGTATCTATATGCATCTATAGTACAGATACCTAGAGCAATATATTATCGAGTATATATCCAAATAATTACCAATATACTAAATTCTGTGGTTTATCCGGAAATAAATTTTAAGGGGTGTTGTAAAATTTGCGAGAGGTATGTATAAAACATGAGAATAAAATCCTTTTAAGCTATAAGTAATCGGTCACGTTTCAATTCTCTGGCTTCTTCCTATCAACAAAGCAAACAATATCAACCA
>JANSTT010001353.1:0-34581 GCA_026745375.1 Platyura marginata
AATTAGTCTAACAAGCTCAAAAAGATCAGTAACATAGAACTATTTGCATCTATATAAACGAAGACCATGTCATCTGACCAACTAACTTCCAATGGAACAGTTTCTATGGTTCTATGATTCTTTGTAATCTCCGTTGTCACCGGTTCATTATTATTTTGGATTTTTTTTTGTGCAATACACGATCCATTTCATTCATCACTAGCATTATTATCAGTATTGTGAAATTTTCACAAAGGTGGTTCCAACTTTAACATCTCGACTTGTTTTAAAGATGTCTGTGAATATTTATCTATGTATATAGTCGATTGACAGTGAAATGTACTAAATAGTAGCTTAGATACATTACTTATACAAACGACCAGTAAATTAGATGTGTGTAATTTATTTTCGGATATATTTCTACTTAAGTACGACTTTGAAATATATAAATTTTTAGGTTATGTTGAATATGCCTTCAATCACAACAATTATTTCGATGATACTGGTCGTGGACCAACAAATCTATCAACAGTCTTATTTATTGAGTCACCGATGAGTGATCGTTTCTAAATTTATATTTCACCGATTTGTTTTTATTTTTTTTTTTTTAAGATTAAAGGAAATCATAAAGATATTTTCCGAGAACAAAATCTAAGCATGTAAACGCTTCTCTCATTATAGCTATTCCATTAATCCAATTTTCAAACTCGCATACGTAAAGTTCTATTTTTCATCCTATTGGCGAACCATATTTTTACACATATACCCACCTCTATATGTATATTATATAGGATGATGATCAGTACACATATGTATGAATCTATGTAATTACCAAACATTTAGCGCGCACGGATGATCGTCGACCGAAACGAGAGTATTTCGTTGTTGTGATTTTGTTAAGATTAAGAGCCAACAAAAATTGGTTACACCACGTTTCTGAAGCATCGCGGGGATCGGGATTTGCAGTGTATCCGACCTTAAATCAGTCGTTTTAATCAGTACAGTAGTTTTTGTTGGTGATTTTGATGAAAAAAAAAAAACTTTTTCACTACTTTATTTACACAGTGCAAGGAAACTAATTTTTTTTGTTCTACTTTTTTTTAATATATACAATGGCGGCAAAATTGTTTTATAACATGTTGTGGGATAGTAAATTCTGAAAATAATTTTATTTAAAAAAGAAAATTGTTCGTTGTGTACTACTTTAATCAATGACTCATTGTATGTTGAGTTATGACCAAACCCCGACAATCTCGGGAATATGGAAACAATTTAAGTGGGGAGAAAAACGAGACAACAAACAAAATGTTTGATTGAAAATTACTTTGAAAATAAAAGAAATTATTGTTTTGTTTATGAATTGTTTTCGTCGGTTTTTATTGTGACAATCAGTTTTCCATTTACATAATCAAGTTTTTCCTCTATACGAAATCGGAAAAAAATAATTTGTTTGTTGAGAAAAATCGGTGAACAATCTGTGTTATTTTGTTTTTATGTCTATTTTTCATGAGATTTATTTATAACTTGTATTTTTGCGATATTTAAAAAAATGTGCTGGTTGTAGGCAATAATTGTAGGTAGAAATTATTACATTTGACAATATTAGTGTTGAATAAAAATACGAAAAAGTTGTGACACAGTTTTCCTGTCGAATAGTCGTTAAAAAGTATATTTGATATGTAAATATTTGATTTGGTGGATAAAATGTCGACTGAAGCTGAAATTAAAATTAATACAAATTGTACACCAAGAAATGCTTTATTCTGTTGTCACTCTCCAGTTTGTTTGAATACACCAAAACTGCTGCCTGTTGATTATCAAATAGATAAACGATTAAATAACATACCCGTTAGTATACCGGATTTATCAAAATTGGGTATGACTGAAGTTATTCAATTCAAAAACAATGGTGAAAAACAACCACCAGAATGTACGACATCAACAACACCAACGACGAAATCGGTACCGTCTCCCGACGTACGATTAGGCGTTGTATTGAGACGTGTTTCACCACCCCGAAAAACGGTTATGGTAAAAAAACCAGATCCACCAATGATGGGTGTTGTATTGAGAAAGGTAGAAAAGAATTCGCTTGTACCACCCAAACCTCGTTTAGCCGAACGAAGTCCACCTCCTAAAAAAACGGCTACCAAAAAATATACTGCAAATACTAAAAAACCAGATCCCATTACTGCTACTACTAAACAGCCAGATATTATTGTTACTCCTGCTCCAAAGCCACCACCACCTGTAAATTTGCTTAAAAATCGTCCTCCGCTTGAAATTCATAGGATTGAGGGTGACAAAATCATTATCATCAGAAAAATACCGCGTGCCCATCCTGCAACACATGGCCATCATACAAAACCGACCGGCGGTCATGGAAAACCGCATGGTTGTGGAAAACCGCATGGAAAATCATTACACGCTAAAGCAAACCAAATTCAGGTTACAGTTTTGAGTTGCTCTAAAAAAAAATTTCCTAGCTTGAATTATTTGTCCTCCTATATCCCAATTAGATTTGTATCTAACAAATGATTTTGTCTTAATGACTTGGTGCTTCATCTCATTTTACACAAAAAGAGAATTATTTTTTTTTTCAGGCTACTTTATTTGCAATTAAACCATGAATATATATTTTATTTGATCCGTACGTTTAGTGACTGTGATTTTTGCGGATTTAACAGAGAATCATTATATTTTCCAATTTGGGTACCTACTCATCAGTATTAGGGTTATAAAATATTCAAAAAGTTAAAATCCCTACTTTTGTATTATTATCTATTCTTCATTGCAGCATAAAATCGCTGCACGCAGATAGCGAGGCGTAAAAACTGTAAAATCCGCTATTGGAAGCCCTTCGACTGTGGCTCGGTTGCAATACGGACACAATCGATTTTATTTTGATGTATTTTTTTTAAATATTTATGACAACTCTCAATACAGATATGACATTAATTAGTTGAACTGACTATACTTTTCTACTGTTTTTTTTTACTGTTAAATAGAGAAATAAATAGTTACCGCCGATAATCCGTTTGAAGAAAGTGAAATTATTGAAAACGTTTTCGTATTTCTGGTTTAATTGCAAATACATTCTTACTAATTGGTAAACAATAAACAGGAAATAAAAAATTTTCTTACAGAAGCGTATTTCCACATATGATTTTCCAGTACTTTGTGAAAATAAAATGAATCAATATCCAGTAGTAAATAATGCAGTAACACCTATTTCAGCGAAACATACAAATGATAAAGATATCGATAAAAACGATAATACAGCAAATTCTACTTTCATTAATTCAATTGCGGACAATAAACATTCACAACAACAACAGCAGCAGCAGCACCAGCATCAACAATCTGTCTCATCCACAATGTTAAATCGTATTAATGTAATGCCTCAAGCAGTTCAGGCAAATATTACTTGTGAAAACCTGTCCCGCAATTCGAATCAATATATTGAGATGTACAAACCGTCTTCTTCTTCGACTGCGATAGGCAATTGTATTACACACAGTATTAGCGGCACTAACATACGAAGCAATGATAAAATAATAGAAAATGATACCACATTTGATACAACAACCTACGATGTTGATAATGATGAATTAATTGATTTAACAACAAAAACACATCCTTCAAGTGAAATGTATAATGACGACATTGATTATATGAATAATTATTTAAAAAGTTTACCAGATTACAATGAACTCAATAATAAAATTAGCAAAGAATATCAAAAGTGTGAGGAAATGTATGATCAACTGCAGAGTATCAATTCAGGTTTGACTAATAATCCATTGTCAAAATCAAATTCATATCAAAGTATTCAGTTGATGAAATATGCCAAACCAACGACTGTGTCGGATTTGGGCAAACGAAAAATATGCCGAAGTACATCAAGTTCCATATTGGGTACATGTCGAAAAGAGAATTCCGATATGTCAAGTTGTATTCCCAGCAGTAAACAAAAAGAGCTCGAACAATCACCGCCGCCACCTAGTAAAAAAGGCGTTCTACAAAAAAGTTTGTCAAATTCTTGCGTTAATCGCATCATTGCCAAACAATGTCTGAACGATTTTTGGAGTGAAAATATTGCCAAAAATAATCAACAAAAGATGGGTTGGAATTATAGTAAAATAATGGCTTCGTCTAAAGATGAACTGCGTAAGAAATTTGAGGAACCTAAACATCATTTAAAATGCTTCGAAAAGAATGTATCACTTGACAAATCGGTCAGACCGGATTTGCTAAAAGATGAGATTCACAGGAAGAAATCCATTGAACAATGTTTGCCACAAAGTAAAATGTCTAGCATTTTTAAACCCCTATCGAAGAGTATTTCAAACACAAATGTACCGAGTGTAATGAACAATAAGCCTTTGGCGAAAACTTCAAGCAAATCAAATATTCCTGGTTTCCTAAAGCCATTATGTAAGAGTACATCAAATACACATGTTTTTGTACAAAATCAACCACCCGGACATATTGAGACGTTTGTTCAGAAAGGTTTGTCAAAAAGTTCATCAAGTTCATGCGTACTTGGATCAAGAGCTCACCACAATCAATCAACTTTGTCAAGTAAAAATGATGATGAATGGAATGCCATTATGAAATGGAACGATATTAATTCGAATATGTTAAATCAGGCACAGCAATTAATATTTCAAAAAAATGAACAGTTAAAAAATAGTAGATCCAATAATTTATTGAATCAGCCAACTTCAGCGTCTCATATGGAAATGATTGGTAAAAAGGGTTTGACAAAAAGTTCATCAAGTTCCTGCGTACTTGAACCAAGAATGGATAATCTTAATCAACAGCAATTTTTACTAAGAAAAAATGAATCTTGGGATAACATTCTTTTCGGTCCTGCAAATCAAATAAACACGATTAACAAAGGAAATGTTCTAAATCATACACAAAAACAAATAGCACGAAATAATGAATTGCTAAAGAACAGCAGGGCGTCCAACCTAACGAATAAATCGCATTTCGCAACGCAGCCACAACAACCCACACGAAACGATAATCTATTGCATGCAAACAAAACCACAAACCAACCACATAATATTGTAAACTATCCGCCATTTACAAAAATATCAAGTATACAAATACCAATTAATGGTACCCTACCGCCAGCATTTAACAGTAACACACCAATAATGTCGGCAAATTGCGATACACCAACAAAGCATGCTAACGATGTGAGGCAATTAACTTCATTTAAATGTAAAAATGAAATTATGAAATATGATACAAAGCAACAACAGTCATCACAAATAAGCAACATGACAAATATAAAAAAAAATCATAAATTAAAAGATGAGTCAATGATTAATGTTGCAAATAGTAAAAGTCTCGCAGACATGTTGCATACAAATAAAAACCAAACGAATTATTCAGCAATGTCTAACCAGCCAACATATCGAAATTTATCCAATTTAAATCCAGACGCGAAAAAATTTACACCCAACAACTATAATAGTGCAACAGAACGTCGTGTACTGCATGAAAATAATATCGAACGACGAGAAAGGCAATATCCACAACAACCCACCACTACTGGTTCTTGTTATACAGTTGATGATTTAACAACGCCATACGATATCAATGCAACAAGTGGTCACCATAATGTTGGCGAAACAACGCCAAGATTTCCAACAAAAATTGATGGTTGTGGTGGTGGTGACGTGAAACATGGAGATATAGATAATGTAAATTCTGTAGCCTCCTCCATACTATATTCAAGTCAAATAAATAATACTAGTAAAGTCGATCGAATTAATAAACCCATTGCTGTACAGAATATGTATCGCGTTGATGCATTGGGCAATTGTCGCCAACAGAAACATGGAACAACAATCACAACAACAACAAACACCACCAGTAGTCGACCACCAGGCATTAGTCGACCAGCATCTTTAAATAGTCAATCGTATCAGCAGAAACATAATGCGAAACAACAACAATCGGGAAATTGGTGTGGAGAAAGTTCTGGTGGAAGTTCATCAAAATCAATACTTGGCGGTTCATGTTTAGGCACAGATCATAAACGTTTGGGCAAACTCACAAAATCATGTTCATCATGCACGATATCCACTGATGAGGTAGCATCCAATTTTTGTTGGGCTGTTTTTGTTTTCTTTTTTTTGTTGTTGTTTTGTTTAATGTTTTGATTAGCACGTTTTTTATCTGTTACCAAATTACTAATATTAATTTTTCTGAATATTATACAAAACATATGAACCAGTTGGCATAGAACTTGATTGAAGATTTTTCTTACTTCGACAGCTCCTACTATACAACTATTTTATAAGACCTAATTTGATGACACAAAATCTTTTAAATACATAGATACCTACCGTTTAATTGATCGATATCCCAATATGTAACATATTTGGAACAGCGATTTGACCTTTATGGATGAAATTTGATCATTTATAAAGTCTTTTATCGTGTTTGGTACAAATTAATGTCTCATTAAAAAAAAAAAAACTTGATGCGTTAGAATTAATGACTAAATAGTCGGAGTTCCGCAGGGTTTCGTCCTAAGCGAATAGAAGAGAAATAGTTATAATTGGGTTGAAGCGCTCAGAGGATTTAAAATCACTTACGTTAAGAAAATACATACACGGATTGCACAATTGTTTTTTTTTTATTCAAGAAATTTAATTAGTAAATTGCATTTTAAAATCACATGTCAATACATTGATCCTTATTTAATAGGTTGTTGTTGCATTTTTCTTTTTCACGGAAATTTTTGTGCATACACCTACACAACGTTTTACAATAGCCCAAAAAAAAAAAAAATTTTTACTTATAAAAAGATTATTTTACTTTCTTTGCTAACATTACATTTTTGCTTGATATTTCTATTAGAATTCGAACTCAATTAATGAGTAATGAATACATTTTTCTAACACAATACTTACAATTTGAATTGGATCAACAATTGATGTAGCATCGTTACGATGTGGGTCAACTAAGCAACTAAAAATATAATTAGAAAGATTATACTTGCATAAGATCTTTAATTCATACTTTATTTTTTTTATTTTTTCGTCTAGATCTAGATTAGTACTCTATTCGTGTTCTTAATTTTTCTTGTTTTTGAATTGCCATTACAACAACAACAAAACATATTGAACAATATTTATTTAATATTTTGACTTAAAAAATTTAATTTAATTTATACTCGAATGGCAACTTAGTACATACTTAATTATCGTATATTAGACCAAATATTATAAGATAAAAATGTCTGGTGCCACGATCAAGGATTTTTCTTAAAAGAACAATTACACTTATGGCATTGAAAACATTAGATATATTTAATTTTGTGTGAGTAAACGTCTGAAAAGAACTTCATTCCGTCATATTGTACGTGATTTTGTTTTTTTTTCTGCAAAGAGGAAGTCTATTTTAAACAGTCTTCTCCACGTTGACCTATGCTTTGGTTTTTGGATAGATCATTTTCAGTTATACATATAAGTTATAAGTATAATAAACGACTATGTATAAAGTGTATTTTAGAGTGGACCAAAAATCTTGAAACAAATTTGACATCTCAAATTATTATCTTATCGTTTGTTTGATAGGGTCGATTAATCAATTTTATATACGAAATAGGAAAACAAATTGTGTGCTCCCAAATATTATATTTTGTATTTAAAAACATGTAGTCATTGGAGAAGGAACACTAGTATCAATTGTTGTTCGATAATCGATATGTAGAATAACTTTAGTGGAAATTTTGAAAATAACCAATTTATAAGTAAAATTTTTTTTTACTATGAAAGCAAAAACTAAAAATATCATTTAAAATTCAAAAAAAAAACATTGCTAATTTGTTTAAAGGATCGTCAAAAATTAAAAGGTGCAATTATTGAATGCACCCTAAAATTAAAATGTAACGTCTTAAATACTAGCCACTACTATCGATAGTTTTCCTCCTCTAGTTGTGAATGTTTCGTATGAAATTTTTCATATTTTAAATGAATTTAAATGGCAGCCATTGAATGTTAAAATGTACATAGCTTCATTCTTTCTATATAAAATGCAAACACATCTCTATGATTCTTACGTATGAACCTATCTACCTACTTACTTGATTTATAAATGACTTTATCGTAAATCTAAATATCTACGTTGTTACAATACTTGAGTATGAGCGAGCATATTATGAGTGTTATACAATGATGTATATACAATTACGTCCGTAAATGTATATTTGGATAATATGCATTCTCAACGTTTCTGTTTCCCGTTTGAGAAAAAGTAAATAAATGCGTTTAGATTCTTAAAAATTTTATTTTCTTTAAGATATAAACACACACACACACACACACAATTGCAGTGATGATGCGTAGTCATGATTTTTCTTTTATTTTAATTCAATGTTATATAGTGTTATATAGATTCAATTCTACACACTCTGATGTAATACACCGAAAAATGATAAATTAGATATATAAAATTTGGTTTTTTTGGTTCAATCTTTTGATTCTAAATTACTACATCAAACATATTACAGTCATAAAATTAACATTGTGCTCTATGTGTCTGAATTGAATTTACCATTACTACTAGTAAAACCCCCCCTGTTACCGTTAACATTTCATATAGTTTTTGAGCCAGAAATATTTGAAACGCTTAGCATTGCTTGGCACAAAGACACGGACAATTAAGGAACCAAATTGGTTTTTTGTTCTTGTATATTTTAAAGTTCAAAGACGACAATATAACATAGATGAAGAAAAAAAAAATTATTGCTTGGTATTGATAGTTACCATTTTATTTTAATTGTTGATGGTGTACATAAGTAATTTTAATATTATTCACTTAATTTAAATGAATTTAAGTCATGTACATTTAAATTAAATTGATAGAATGTTGTTGGCACATTAACAATGGACCATATAGAATAAGTTGTTTTTTTTTTTAAAGAACGCTGTATGAATGTGGCGCCAAAAGTTAAATTATATACTAATTCACTGCGTTAATTTATTGTTTTTTTTTTTTTAATAAATCAATGTATATATTATGTTTGTATAAAATCAGGGTCGAATTGTAATGTTTTTGAAGCATTTTGACGACTAGCACTAACAAAAAATATATAATATAATCAAAAAATCATTTTTCACAATTTTGTACCACTCTAGTATGTGCATAAAAGTACAAAAGAAAAACAAATTAGTTACTTTGATTTTTTTTTCTATAGAAAAGCAAACCGACAGACTTAATGACATTATAATTTTCATTTCGGAAATTATTTACAGACCAACATTACAATTCGGGATTTTCCGCATAGTTGTTAAGAGTCGAAACCCCTAATACAAGTATACAAAACTTTAATCGCTTTAGCCTTAAGTTGACTTGTAGTTAACGAGGCAGTGATTGATACATTCTTGTTAAAACAATAGAATGAAATGTTAGTATATTTGTGCAATTTGCATTTTCTTATGTATTATTTGAAGGATAGTACAGTTTTAATATAATTCCTAATAACTAAATACTATTACTTTACTAAATACATTCACACATTTATTTGAAAATTTCATATTTAACACACACATCCACATATACCTATGTAAAATTTATTAATAATTTTATTTTTAATAATTTCAAAACTCATTATACCACTATAGAACCAATTATGTTTTAGTATTGGAACTCTATATTCGCTTTATGTGCACACGGTTGCGGTGCCAAATCAGAGTAATCGTTTACAATACTTATTTCCCTCAATGATTATTTTTAGCACGCGGTTAAAGGCACTAAACTCTTTCCCAGAGCTTAACTATATACATTGCCTGACACGTCGCTATAGTCTTTACATTTATAGTTGAATCTCTGTGAAAGATCAAATCGAAATGAAAAATGTTTTCGACGAGTATTTCGGCATATACTCACCGTTTAATATGTGATTTGTAATTAAAACCGCGTTAAAAAAAAAAAAAACAAAAAAAAAAATTGAACCTTCAATTGGAATAGAAAATTAAGGTCACCACGTATATCACATTTTATTTTTTTTTTTTAATATTTTGTGGTTATTTGAAGGGTTTTCCGCCTTTTTCCATTTTGTTTATCATTCGATTATTGTGATTAAATTCTGTGATGGAAATATAAACATAAAAAATGTATTAAATAATCTGTGTGTAAAATTATAAATTAATATAGTACGACGGAAATAATATATAAAGTATTAGCAATTTAAAAATAAAAATTGTGCGGTGACAAAAACAAATACACGAAGAAATTTAAAAGAGAAAAAAAAATAAAATTGGCGACCTACAACTTTGACGGGCAAAAACACTGAGAAAACAATTTAGTTCATGTGTGCGTGTACATAGTTATTAGTTTAAATATAAACGTCGTCGGCTGTTTAAACCGAAAGCATAGGAAACCACCTGACCTTTCCTCAAAATCTATTTCATTCGACTACATACCTACATCTTATTAAACAAACGAAGCGTCGAATATTTTATCCTATTTCAACAAACTAACAACCGCTATAATGGCATCTTCATCGCAAGGCGGTGATCAAGCGACATCATCTTCAGCGGCCGTACCGCCACCGCGACGACATCGCTACGCACGAAGCTCAACATCAAGTGTGACCCAGTTGTTATCCGATAGTTGCAATAGTCTGTTGCAACGATTTCGTAGGATTCCTAGTGAAAAGCCGGAAAAACGGTTAAACACAACACGGTAAATAACATCGATCTGTTGCCCATAATAAAACGAGAAATTTAAGCATTAAAAAATTAATTGAAAACAGTAAACATTGATCAGAATTGTGTTTTAAATTGTGGCTAACTTATATCTTAATAGATAGTACGACTGAAAAACATTTTTGTGTTATTTTTAGCCCTTTGCGTTGCGTGTGGGTGTTTTAAGAATATATATTTACAGCGGGTATATAATCAAGGTTATCGTGATAATATTCAAGGTTATGTAAATTTATCTCAAACTTGTATTTGTGTTTGATCCTTCAAATTGTTTATATTTTTTTGAGGGTTAGATTTTATTTGTCTGCAAAATGCATTGAACTAAATACTAAATTTGAAAGAAACAATCTATTTTTTTCTCTTTATTGGTCTTAATAGATAATGGTGCATTGATAAATTGTATTTGCCGTAATTTTATATATTCAAACAATAGAGCATATCTGTACAATACAGATTTTCAAAATAGTTTTTATTTAAAAATTCATTTTTTCAATGTCGGCTTCTTACAGCCCAACGTAAAACGATTGATAGTGCTAGACTTTAATTTACAGCACATATGTAGCGTTCTACCCTTTAGTCTGAATTTAATTAAAAAAACTAATTGTAATCATAGTTCAAGCATTAAATTTAAGCCAAAATAATATAGGTATTCAAATAGTAGATATTATTTATACAATATTGATCAATGCTCACTGTTTATTATTAATTATTATCTAGGAAAAAATATAGTTAAAAGAAATCATATTTAGATATAAC
This sequence comes from Platyura marginata, assembly GCA_026745375.1. NCBI lineage: Eukaryota > Metazoa > Arthropoda > Insecta > Diptera > Keroplatidae > Platyura > Platyura marginata. The sequence continues at coordinate 11,472 of JANSTT010001353.1, forward strand.
TACTTAAGTCCGTGCAAAGAATCCGCTAGTAACATTAGCGAATCGATGACTGACAAAAGCAAAAAAACCGATACGAGCTATCAAGGCTCTGGTGCAACATCTGCATTAAATCGACTTCGTTACAACTTAAGTCCGGTTAGTTCATATTATAAACCACTAATGAAAAGCTTTGGGAAACGTGATGAATCACCAAAAGTTAGTAATTAATGAATTTTGACATTTGCCTTCTATAATTGTTTTTTAAAAAGAACATTTTACTGGTAGCGCAAAGAAATCGATCACGAAAAGACACCGGTTGTGGCTGAACCAAAATCCAGTTCAACAATATCTCGTTTGGAATCAAAGTATTCGGATGTTTTGGGACGGGTGGCTCGTCGTCGAAAAGAAGAAGATGATCGTGAGAAAACACTAGAGCCCGATCGATCGTATATAAATCCGATTACGAGAAGTGCAACAGCAGTTGTATGTGATAAACCATATCAGTCATATCAAAAGGAGAGAACACCATACAAACTGAAGAAAAATCGAAATAAATACTTAGATCCAGATTTAAACTATAAACCTAGATCGGAACTTAGTTTATTACAAGAGAACAATCGATATGGTAAATCAACTGCTGAGTATGATCCTATTCGACGTAAAGATACTCTCTACGATGCGTACACAAAAAATACAAATCGATATCACAACAAAAGTTATATCAATGATTATTCTCGAAAATCACGTGGTGAAATGGATTATGCATCGTACAACTGTGGCGGCAAAGAAAATACATTTAAATCGAAATATGATCCAGATTTATTGTATGCCGAAATAAATAATAATGAGACGGGCACAATTACCACTAATGGCGTGGGCGGTAGTGAACGTGAACGAAAAAAATCAAAATCATACAAAAAAGCGATCGCTTCTGGCGATCGTAAGCACACAGTAAATCTCAAAGAACTGAAAGATGATAATTCGTCAATTATATCAAATCGATATTCACATAGAAAAAGTTCCGGCTATCAACGTTCACAAACGCAGAAGTTTTTCGATTCTGAAACGGTTGTGACGGACAACAAAAAACTAGTCGACAAACTGACAGAAGAATCAAATATACCACCAGAAGTCCTGACCGAAAGAGAAGCAAGACGTAAAGAAATACAATGTTTAATTCAGAAATATGCACAATTGGATGATGTGTATAATAGAGCAACTGAAGACAAAGCGAACAATAATGTGATTAAAACGGGATGTGTTGCGGCTAATGCGGTCGTTTCGACTGATTTTCAAGAACTACCTATTCAGGAAAAATCGTCCATGATACCGCTTAGTAAAACGCAAAGTGTATCCGCATTGTCTTCTATTAGGTTTCGCATTCCATTATCAACTTTTGTAAGATATGGTTTTTTTTTTATTGTGTATTGATTTTATTAATATGACTAATTCTTTTTATTATTTTTTAATTATACTAAATTAAACGTATTTTTAAGACAGTAAAGTCTTTACAGTTAAAAGTTAATTTATACTCAAAGTTCGATCATTCATTCGACGAATAAGAACCAAAAATAATTCAATTCAAAATTGAGCAGACAAATATTTTTCCTTTACGTATTTACGTATGGTGAACCAATATTAAAATTAAAGAATAAAATTAAAGGGCGATGTCTTGATCACGTGATCACTAAGTACTAATTATATGCTATTTGAAACAGTAACCCAGTAGGAACATATAATCTCCTATTAAACTGTTTAGGTATTCTTCATTTGCTTGTTTCCACTTAAATTTAACAAAGATATAGCTCACTACAACCATAAACAAACTATATGTTGTTTATGCTACAACTATCTGCTGTTCACATTTATTTACATATGTGGGGGTTTATGCTACTCAGCATCTTACATTAACTGTTCACGTAAAAATTACCAAAATAAACCAAATTCAGATGCTATATATGGTAAACACACTGTTCATTTAAACAGTTTAATGAGCACTTTACATAATTAAACTCATTTAAATGACAATAGGATAACTGTGAACGTAACTTACTGAAGGGCGAAGAAGAATTTGCCAATAAATTTTTTTTTTTTGTAAAATGCCAGTTTTGCTGACACCGTACTGACTGGAAAAACTGATGATCTAAAAAGCACGTACAAAACATACCCTAAAATTTCTCAATCGAGTACAATCATATTTTAATTGATACACATGACTAAATACAAAAATGTAATTTATGCCTCAATAACTAGATTATTTTAATTTATTAATGTTGATATAATATTTATAGCTAACAACAAAAAATTCCTAAAAAAAATTAATAAAATTGTTTGCGAGAATTAATATTGTTGTTTTTAAGGATTCTAATTGCCTGTGTTTCGTGTTTTACAATTTTTTGGATATTGAAATCAAAAATTTTAATAGGTAATTTTATAAAAATATTTTTTTTTTTTGTAGAAATATGGGTAACATATAATATTACGTTAAACTATAAATGATTTTCTCATACTAATTGCTTCATATCAATAATTTATGTACACTGGGACATCAAGAGTATTCGTAAAAATTAACATTATTTCTTATGGTGTATACACCTAAACCTGTAAATGTATATAAGTTTGTGTGTGTGTGGATCTGATGAACATGAACTTAGACATCACAACCATTATCGTAAATAATACTCTTAGTAATTTATTACTTTCTCTTGTTCGGTTTCTTAAACATATGGTTTTACATTATTATTATATTTTTTTTAAATCCTCTACTCATTATGAATCAATTTAATCTAATAGAATACACACCATTTTGAAAATATAAATATTAAATATTGGGCAATCTTTTTCATAAATTTAATAGATTTTTTTTTTTTTTTTGGACTGGTTAAATGTTCATAATGTCACAATAAAAAATAGATAGTAATTTTTTTTTTTCTTTTTCTTAGATTATTCCAAATTAATTACACAATTTTGTTTATCAATTTGCCTCATGGATATTTCGTGTTAATTATGTTTATTATATGGGATACATAATGTATACATAAATATTTTAAAGAAAGAATGCCAATAAACAAGCACCAACATACATTTTTCTCAATAGATTGAATAGACTCTTGGTGAAAATGAATTGTGTGATCCTATATCAACATCTCTTTACAAATATTGAGAGAAGAATTTATATTACAGTTGAAGTTAACATTATATCGATGGCTTATATACAATACTGGCTAACTCATTTTTACCAATTTTTTTTTTTTTTATTGGATAAAATTGATGTTTATGCAACCCTGCATCTATGGTAAAATTATCACAAAAAGTTTGTTTTAAAAATTTCGTTTTTTTTGCAATGTTTAACCATCCGCTAACCCAATACGCTTCTATACGAAACGACTTTAGTTTTTACTGTCTCCTGAAAAGTACATAAAAATGAATTAGCCAGTATTGTATATAAGCCATCGATATACTGATTTAAGGCAATGGTTTTACTTGAAGATTTACAAATTTCAAAAATGTTTGCAATTGACCATTGCAATTACATTTTTTTTTCTTAGTCCTCACAGAAATTAATCGAATTGACAGTGAAATGCCAAAAAGCTAGAACAATGGCGATTTATGTATTTTATCTAAATTTAATTTCCTTCAACTTTGTTGAACATAGTTTTTAAACAAATCTACCATAGTCATGATATTTGGTAAACATTTTCACAGAGAGTAATCACTAGTGTCAATCTTTTCTTGTGATTCCGAGTCATTCTTTGGGATAGACTTTAGTGATGAATCCTCGATATTTTTAATAAATCAAAGAAATCGTTTGCATAGAAAAAGACAAATTGACAATAAACTAACCACCAGACATTTTTTTTATATTCCATTTGAAGAGATGACTAACAAATATTTAGGGCTAAAAATAGTTTTTTTAGTATTTAATAGTTTTTTTTTTTTTTTAATTACTATGATACGTAAAAACGTTTTACAAAGTTTTATAATCTCTTCGATGCTATATCTACTCTACAGATCGTACATAATTAATTAATCTTTAGATTTTCTTTAAATATTTTGTTTTCTTTGCCATTTAAGAAATGGATAATGTATTCATCTATAATGTCTACAGTTTTCATTCTGCAAAATAAATTTATATACAGAAGCAGGTGCGCTGCCTATTTTCTTCTCTTCGATGTCAACACAATATTATAATCTATTCGCTTGTTTTCAATTTTTTATTTTTAACTGAAATCTTTACTCATCACCTTTGTCAAAAAAATTCTGTTCTTTATATATTTTGTAATGATGGTGAATTTCGAATTTGACCTATCTAATTTATTGTCGAACAACTTGACAGCAATAAGTGCTTTCGCCCTTCCTGAAAAATTGAAGTATTCAAAATTAAGTAACTATCGACAAGCATTGCTAGTCATCAGTTTATAAGAAACATGTTAAGAATTCAATTTCATTTCATGATTTGCCAACGGACATTCCATTCTGTTCTCTTCTGGGAGTTTCTGGTGCTATAACTTTTCTCTATCTCTCTATCTATAAGCCACTCTTGGAATTTTATAGGTGAAATTATTATTTTTAACGTTTCGTTCGTATTAGAATTTGATTTTATTTATTAAGTTACTACTTTGCTGTATGAATGATACTATGTCGCAAGACATTTTCAAGCAACAACAAAAGAAAGTCGAATTATCTTGAATTTTATTAGTCAGACATACCAAATAGTCAAGAATCTAATTAGAAAACATTTATTTGGGCGAAATCTTAAATAGTTGAAATATTTGAGATCCACCTATTTGTCAAATATTTAAAATAAAGTCAATTAGCAAGACTTTTTTTGCTGACAATTTAATTTATCTGGCAAATAGAATTCAAGACAATAGGAATTCAACCAGATAAGATTTCGGCAAAATGAATTATCGCCTATTTGGTGTATCTGACAATTATAGGATTAAGAGAATTCGACGTCTTATGAAAACTGCTAAATACAGAACTGCCAAATAGGAATTCATGGGTGAAGCTGAAGAGTTTCGATGGAAAATGTTGTTCGTATTTATTTTTGCTGTGTTGTGGGCGTACAGCGTATGAATGAAAATTCTATAGTTATGTATGTATGGTCGTATGGTGTAGGATTTATATATATTTGTTTGGTAATTTCATTTTCAAATTTCTAATTATACGCTTATTCAAATCAAGAGTAATATTGTATGTTTTGACCCATGAAAAGGCTTATTTTTATTATTTAAAAAAATATTTACAATTGCAGTTTTGTTTGTAATGTGTATGTTGTTAAATATTTTGTTTTATATATTTATTATTATTTTTTATTTTATTTTTTGTTTTTATAAAAAAAAAGTAAATCGTGCACGCATTTATAAAAAATGCTGCCCGATGACATTTTGTCCGAACTAATTATCTTATCGAAAAACGAAATCGTATTTTTCTCGTGTCTGCGATGTGATGATGATCATGGTGTCCACAATGTCATTGCTGAACCCAATCTACAACACCCACACCCACATCTACCATACCGCTTCAACAATGCAACTCCATCTCGTCAACTGAACCACAACCGATCGATTCCAATCCGACAACTTCAACAACAACCACACAACAATGAATCGTTATTCGAATTGAATTGTTTTATTGGTAAAATGGCGAACTGATGATTGATGAATTTCTTGATGATGAATTTCTTGATGAATCCTTCTTCTGATGAATTTTGGGGTTTTTTTTGAATTTGGGCTGAATGAATTTTTGCGGCAACAACACAACAGACACCGAAAGTACCAGCGATTCAAGATGATGCTGATGGCCATTTGATTTATCATACCGGCGACATTCTCCATAACAGATGTTCGTGATAATTTTGTGAAAACATAACTGAATTTATTATTGATATTTTATAAAAATGGAGTTAAATTCGATTAAATCAGTTACCTGAATAATTGTAGGCGTTATCGAACCTTCTCTTTAAGGAGCAAATCAATTTTCACAATCGAATTTATGCCATTTTTATAAATTGTCATTTTTTTTTTTTATTTATATTGCTAACGATAATCCAAAAACAAAAAGAGAAAATAAAAAAATAGATCGAAATTAATCGGTTAATTATTGTCGGAGGAAAACGATTTCGAAAAATTGAAATTATATAGTTTTGAGTCAATAGTCACAGTAAAGAAACGTGAATATTCTTCAATTTCGTTTGTTTTATAAATTGTTTCGCGCCGCAGGAGTAATTTAATTAAATGTTCGCATTTATTTTACATGCTTTGTCAAGGTTATTTATATATACTCGGGCAAATATTGTGTTAAATTTGAAACTATTTTCGCAAAACACGCGACGTGAAAATTGTGTTATGTGCGCATTCAGTTAAAAATTTGTTATTATTTACAAATAGTTTTGAAAATTTATTTCCCCCTATTTTAACGAGACTAAATAATAATAATGAAATCTAATTTTTTTGTTTATTTCGTTCCTTGACAAGTCATATATACGTACCTTAGATAACATTTTTTATTTTAATTGTTCGCGGGCTGATAATATAGGGATGCAATAGCTTAAGTATTTTAAATTAATAGTTCTTAGTAAGTTTTTTTTTTTGTCAAAAACATCACTAATTTTTGTTTTCAAATTGTTTTTTTCAGATAAAATTATGGCTACCCTAGGAGAGGGTACTTTTGGACGTGTGGTTAAAGTCAAAGATATGCAAATGTAAGTATACTGTTTTATTTCGATAAGCATTTTACCGCACAGTTGTCGTAGATTACAAAAATGAAAAATATAATAGAGCGTAGCACACTCTAGAGGCTGCTGCTGCTGCCCCCCATAAGAGATTTATATATTTTACCACGTAGTCAGATTTTTAACATGCAAAGAAAATTTGTATTTATAACAATTGTATACAACATGCTGCCTATAAACGGCAAAATAATTTTAGGTCTCAAAATTTAATTTTGGTCTTCTATTTATTTATTTAGCGTTTGGCGTAATATGTGTACATATATACTCGATTCTAATATATATGTATATAAATTTACTTAACTACATCTACTACAGAGAATAAAATCAGTGTTTACTCCCCAAAGAAAAATACTACCTTTTTGTATTTTTTGTTGTATTACATATTTAATTATATTTTACGGCTTTTGTATAAATTGGTAATGTATATTGTAAACCATACTCATGTCTAGAGATCTTTGTCAGCTGTCAACTGTCAGTAATAGAGGTCTTACTGTAGGACAACTTGATACATTGTGAAAAGCTTTCTAGCTTCAGCCTTTTAGGTGTATTGGACGAAATGGACGAATGGACGGCCATAGATATTTCGACTTAGAATTTAACGAGAAACACAATGGTGTTTTTTTTCGATTATGAATATGAAACTACGATACTACCTACAGAAATACTACTCTCGGTTACAAGAAATTATTACCTTCCGAAAACTTGAAACCGCAGCACTGGTAACCGTATGACGTCATTGTATAAATTCATAGTCTTCTTGGAAGATTGTTAAGCTACAGTGTCGATGCTGGTGTTAGTTCGATTAATTTGGCAATTGGACCGTGGCAGGCTTGATTATTACATTCAAATCCAATATGTCGAACAGTTTGGCTAACTCTGGAGTTCAACTTTTATACTAAACTGAAAACAGTTACTTCGTAAAGTGTTAACACAAACCGTTAAAAGTTGTACATTTCTTATTAAAATCAGTATTGTCCACAAGAGATATACATAAAAGCACAAAATCTAATTTTTAACTTTAACGAAAATTAATTTATTTTTCAACATGTTCAAACAATGAAATATGTAAAAATTTATGTTTTAGGGATCACTACATGGCATTGAAGATAATAAAAAATGTTGAGAAATATAGAGAAGCAGCCAAATTAGAAATAAACGCCTTAGAAAAAATTGCACAAAAGGATCCCAATTGTGAACAGTAAGTATTTTTAATTTAAGTATGTATCTAGAATTTTTTTTTTGTCAGTATGTATGTTTAAAAACATTTTGTATTCCAAAATAGTTCTGCAAAGACATTTTGTTTTGTTATAGGGAAAAATTGCAAATATTTATAACAGCATTACAGGTAAATGTGTACAGGTAAATGTGTACATATAACATAGAAAAGGCAGCACTGGACGATGAAGGGCACTTCTGATTATTGTTTGTATGAATTTTTTTTGTTGAACTAATTGTTTCCACTCTAAACAAGGAGGTAAGACTGGAACACATTTTTGTAGTTGGTTTTTCTCAACAGTCGATACGACAAAATCTGTCTATGTCAACAATATAGTAGAATTTTTCTACTTCTACTTTCTACTTCTATATACAAATATCAAATTACGCTTTTATTTCAATTAATTCAAATGATTCTTTGTATTCGTTAGAATTATTAATTAATCAAAAAATTCTTTAGTATTTATCTTATTCAAACGGTACGGTCTACAATAAATCGTGCGAATAACAAAGAAAATCTACTCGTCGTCCGTACTCAACCAACAAATTTATTTCAACGAACTTATTCTACATACATACATTCATACATAGTTAACACGTACAGCACCATGTTGATTTCGATCAATTGTTTTGTGGGACCATTATACTTTTTTTTTTTAAATTTAAAGCGAAACTGTCCTGTCCAAATATTTGTTTAACACACTATGGGACCAAAGAATAGACGGGTATTATGCAAAACCAATGTAAAATGTATCGATAGGTGGTCATACCACCGAAACCATCAATTATATCTGTGTACCATCGGTGGACATGCGATTAGTTTGATTTGGACCAACGTGTCCCACCGGTGGACATATGGCAATGAATAAACTAGGTTGGAACGATATAAGCGTCACTCTATTGTATACTTAATAATTTAAAAAAAAGAATCCTTAAAATTAATAAATCATTTATGGTTTAAATTCCAGCAGAGATTGATTTGATTTTTTTTTTTTATTTCAGTTTATGCGTAAAAATGTTAGATTGGTTTGACTACCATGGACATATGTGCATAGCATTTGAAATGCTTGGCCTTAGTGTTTTCGATTTCTTGGTAAGTTTTGTATTTATATTTGGCTTGGAAACTTAGCTTAATTTTGTATAATTTTCTAGCGAGAAAACAACTATGAACCATATTCATTAGATCATGTTCGTCATATGGCATATCAATTATGTTATTCGGTGAAATTTTTACACGATAACAGACTAACCCATACCGATTTGAAACCGGAAAATATTTTATTTGTTGATTCAGAATATACAACGGCTTATAATCATAAAAAGGTAGAACATTAAAATACATTTAGGCAATTAACGATTTCTTTTTATACCTACTGTTATTTTAGACTCGTGAAGTCAGAAAAGTGAAATGTACTGATGTTCGACTAATTGACTTCGGTAGTGCAACATTTGATCATGAACATCATAGTACAATAGTGTCGACAAGACATTATAGAGCGCCTGAAGTGATATTAGAATTAGGATGGTCACAACCTTGTGATGTATGGTCCATCGGGTAAATAAATATCTACACAATAATAATGTACATAATTAATTTAATTTTTTTTTTCTTTAAAGATGTATCATGTTTGAACTATATTTAGGAATTACCTTATTTCAAACACACGACAATCGAGAACATCTAGCAATGATGGAACGCATACTTGGTGTTATTCCATACCGAATGGCTCGGTAAGTATTCAACATAATATATTTTCAGATATAACATTAAACTATAGGCATAATATATGGGCTTTTGCTTATCTAATTAAACGCTTTTTCCTATTTGCTTTGCACAAAAATTTATTCCCGATGAAATCTACTCCCGTTATAGCCAACATACTCTTTACAGCAAAACAAAAACTAAATATTTCTATCATGGTAAATTGGACTGGGATGAAAAATCATCGGCTGGATATTATGTTCGAGATCATTGTAAACCGTTAAATAGGTACCTGATGTCTGAGAATGAGGATCATTTGGAACTTTTTGATTTAATCAAAAAGATGTTAGAGTATGAGCCAAGTCAAAGAATTCAATTAGGTAAGTTTTTATACATAATATAATATGAATTGAATTGAAACTATGTGGTAAAAACAAACGCAAATTTGCTTATAAAGCCACAATATCCATACCAGCACAGGGAACTACTAACATAGTACTTCCCTGTTCTACCAGTAAAAAATTTAATCCTACATTTTGTAAGGTGGACTTTTTTGGTACATTTGAGACCAATGCGTAGTTTTTCTTGTTCGCTGTAGAGTCCTTTTTATTCAGACTATTTTTTGTGAGACTGGTGCAGAACCAAACGTAAAACTGTGCAATACTGCGTGAAACGCAACGTTGAACTGTCAACATTGATTTCACATTATTCTAGCAATACTGAGCAATTTCAAGTTATTGTTTCTGCTCGAATCTTTATAGGGGAATTAAATAAAACAAATGACTCATTAAATATATTACAAAAAAAAAACTATTCATCAAAGAACTCGGTAGACTTCCTTTTTCCCCTAACGTACAATTGGAGTGCGTTCATTATTCATATATAAAATTACGGTGCTACAGATTACATTTTTAGAACATAAATAGTCTCATAAAAACTATAAACATAAAATGATAAACCGGAAAAAAATGTAATTCGACATATCTTTCTTACAATAGAATTTCAAATTCTCCTTTTTTTAAAAAAACTTGTCCCGTTAATATCCGAATATGATCTTAATAGAGATAATTTTTGAACAAATATTTAAAGGACTTAAAACATTAAAGAATGTCACTCCGAATAAATTTAGTTGAATTTAAAAGAAATTTTTTGATTAATAAATTTATTTGTTTTACAGGCGAAGCACTCAAACATCCATTTTTCAGTAAACTGCCACCTCACCACCGACTATCGGAAAAAGGAGGAGCCTCAGCGTCCGGTAGTAGTAGCCGTGAACGATCTCATAGTTTATCTAGATGAAATTCATTACGATTTGGTTATTAATTAATGTTAAAAATAAATACAATCAAATATTCGTTAATTTGCCACACACAAAATACATTTTTACAATTTACAATTACGTTGTAAAAAGATAAATCACAACACGTTCATTGTGAACGATTTAAACTGTGAGATCATACATTTTTGTTTATTTAATTTTTATGATATCAAAATCGTGTGTAGATGAATAATTTTAATCGTGGAAAATTTCCCAATTCATGCAATAATAATTGTTAAAAAATTGATTGGTCGTGTTGCTTAAAACATTTTCTATTTCTAAATTTGCGCGACCAAAACTTTTTATTCGATACTTTTATGGGATGCACTAAATATTTAGTTTTTGATTAATTATTCGGATCAAACTTAATACTAAATTGAAAAGAAATTAAATAAATAATTTGTTTTGCTCTTTCCGGTCCAATCCCCCCAACCCCCATACACACACTAATTAATTTTGACGTTTTAAAGGATTATTTTAATAGAAAATGCCAATATTATTTCATTAAAATAATGATTTTTAAAGATTTCCTATTTTTATTATTTTTAAAATAACCAAATCGTAGATTTTTTTTTCTTTTTAATTATACATACGTATTAGATGCAATTTTAATTACTTAGATTTTTCAATAGACATTTTGGAAAAATATGCTATAATTATGTATGTATATAAATACAATATATTAAGCACTTCACATATTGATAAATTTCTATTTAAACTAATTATCTACATTTTATTTTTCGGTTTTTATTTTTTGTTAATTTTTTCGTTTCTGGACTTGTTTGTTCATTTTCAATACCTACATGCAAAGCAAAATTGTGTTAATTTTAAGAATATGATGTAAAATTGATGATAAAAAAAATATATATGAAACATGATTTGCTGATATTTTTATATTTTTTTATTTTATTTTATTTTTTTCACTTTTTAACTCCCTACCGTCCTAAGAGGGTATTATTAGCAATTTGGAGCAGATCACCTTTTTTTAATCAACAGAGGGACATGGTTTTTTTGGCGTTTGATCGTAGTGGAATCCAACTCATTTCATTATTGATGAGTTCGGTGCGTGTATCTTACCAATTATTGTTGCATCCAAAAGTTAGATAGGCTGATAGAATTGATGGAATCTTATTATAGTAGGCGTTAAAAAATGTATAAGGAGAACGCCTAAACCTAAAGAATAATTAAATGTTTACACTTTGCGCAAATAGAACTGAGTATCAAAAAATTTTGATAGCTTATTATGTAGTCCTAGAGACCTAGAGTATACAAAAATGAATAAACAAGTACCCGGTTCAACGGGTATATTATAATCAGCGTGGCCAATTATTTCTTTTTTAATTGTTTATAATAACTAAATATAACGTATGCTTGGACACTCTATAAATTTCAAATGTACGATGGAAACTAATCATTAAAATATGCGGCGCCGATCTGACGGCATCATTTGCTCGTACCAACTTAAATTGAGTAAAAATTAAATTCTGAGAATGAGAAAGAACTAAGATGGTTGTCAAATGGGAAAAGTTTTACAAAAATATAAAATAAAAGCGATTTTTTGTTAAAAATAGTTGAATAAATAAAGAATTCTATTAAATTTTCTTTAATTTTACACACCAATTATTGTTAAGTGATATGTAATTTGCAATATTGTTTGTTTTTGCTATAGTATTTGGGGATTTAAATTTTTCATTTTTTAAGAGAATTTGTTTTTCGTTTTTTATTCAGATTGTTGTTCAAAAAAGTGTTTTTTTAATTTCAAAATGAACCAAATTATAAAGCAATGCTTTTTAACTTGCACAGGTATTATAATGGAAAATAGTTGCTAGTGGCAAAGTGAGAATTGAATTATTGAGCCTTACTGTTTGTGTTGGTGTGTTCTTTACGAGTTTCTTCCAATTTTGCAGTGAATCTACAGAACCTGTTATGATGAAACATAAATATATTATAATTGTTGTTGTTCTCAATATATTTGGTAAGGAAATCTAAATATGTGTTTAAGATTTCAAATTTGTGTAAATTAATACTGGTTCTTTATTAATTCTGTATTTATCTCTAATAAAAGTTATTTAATGGTCTGCATCCTCCGTTTGTATCAGCCCTCAATATCGATCAGGAAAACAAATTTTGGTTAGTTTTTTTTAAGACAACCAATAAGAAATTAAGTCGTAATAAGTACTTTTGTCGGAAAATCCGTGTTCAATCACAATTCCTGTTAAACAACAAAAGCTAGAACTGGGAGTATTATTTGGCTGATTATTATCTTATGGAGAGTGCTTCTGTAGTAATCTTGCCGTCTGAGCTTCCCATAAGTATAATGCCAGTTTCTAACATATTAAACGAAGCTGGTGAATTAGGATGAGGAAGTGCTGTGTGAGGTGAAGCCAAGCGAAGCGGAATAGGTCTAGGTCTAGGCTATGTAATTGCAAAAGATATAGTTTGACAATAAAGATTATGAAGTTTAATATGTACTTTAATAGATAGATTTTATTAGGGGTGATCGATGCACCTCGACCTTTATTTAGATCTATTGTGCCCCCCTTTTTACTTCTATTTTCATGGAGTCTCTCCACTATTTAGAGTACCTCCTCAAATCCTGTTTCCTTTAAGAATTTAAGGATTTTGAGTGAGTTAAGGGACGGAAGGTCATTCTCGGTCAGGCAGTAGTTCCCCAGATAATTCTCCTTTTGTGGATGAGTGCTCTGCATTCTGTAAGGAGGTGTATTGGGGTTTCTTCACAGAACCTGCACGTGCCGCTTTTTTCTAGACCCAGCTTCCTTAGGTGTCCCTTCAGCCTGCAATGGCCTGTTAGGAGTCCCGTTAGCATCCTGAGTCTGTTTTTGCTCGGTTGTAGTTCCCGAGAAGTATTTTGGATTGCCTTAGCTTAGGAAGTTCGCTCCAGTGTTTGGCTCTTCTCTCTTCTTCCTCTTTTTTCATTTCTCCTCGGATTGTATTAGTTCCGATTCCACTGAAGGGCTCTGGTCCTTGTACTTTAATACTTTATATAGAAGTAAAAATTTAACTTTAATCAAAAGAGAATCAAATCATGTGACGATTTTATAGATTCAATCATTTTCCATCCAATAATACAAAATATTTTCTATTTAGTTGGAGTACAATCCTCTGTAATTCTGCCAAAACCAGTTGAATGTGAGTGCTACAATGCAACGGCACCAGAGCATTGTAAGGAAAATAAAATTCAATGTGAAATTACCGATCCTGATAAATCAAGCTACTGTTTTGTACTTTGGTCAACAGATGTTAATGCACCAGGTTCGTAAGGAAAAAAATTATTCATAAATTGCCATTTCATAATCAAAAAAATTGTTCCTTGCATGCTGAAATTTTCTTTCTATAGTAGTAATTTTTTTTCAAATTTAATCTCTGTAAAATATAAATACCGAACTAATTTTAATCGAATAATAATTTTATGTTTTCCAACAGGATCAATTAGAGTCAGTATGAAAGGATGTTTTACCAATAATGTTGTATGCAATCAAACCGAGTGTATAGATAATTCGTTTGAAGCAAAAAAGAATTTTAACTTTTGTTGTTGCAAAGGAAATATGTGCAATATGCAACACAAATGGATACCAACAACAACAACAAAAGCTACAAAAATTGAAGGTATCTATAATTATTATTTATTTTTATATTTATTAAAATTAATTTTTAAAATAAAAAGTGCGCAATTCTATTGTTAATCCATTTAATTGTCCAGATATTTTCTGAGGATACAGAATTTATTGAATAGTCGACAATAATTAAACGATGGCTCTTATTGATAACGATATTTTAAAGTTGAATAAACAAAACGTTTTATGGTATCGTTATAAATATACTTATCTCCATATTATGTTTCGGTTTCTGAAACATAATATGGAGATATATTTTATTATCTTAATTGGACGATGGCACCCATTGATAACGATATTTTAAAGTTGAATAAATATTTTGTCGTTTTCATTAGGAATATCTTCTAGATTCATTATGGTATCGTCATAAATATATCTCCATATTATGTTTCGGCTTCCCAGACTGCGCTTTGAAACATCTAGAATTCTAGATCTTTTACGATGAAGTCACCTAGTATCTTGTCCTTCTCTCAGTTAGGGCGGAGCAGTGGCATAGTAGATGCTCTAACGATTCTTTAGTAACCTGTTTCTAACAGTTTCTGCACTATTCATCGATCGCATTAATATCTTTCGAAGATCGAATTTTTACCGTTCTGGTGTAATAGTTAGAAATTACTATTTTTCTGACAAAAATCTAATGGTTTCGAATCCCCCGCGATTTAGAAAAAGCGATAACAACAGTTTTCTTTTACAACAGAATGCATTATTTATTTTTAGAACATAATCTATCTGAAGTACTAAAATTATCATGAGGCATTATTTTGGTTAGGAAAAAAAAAATTAAATTTATATTTGATGTTTTTAGATCCACCAACAAAATCAAGAGTAGATATGATGCTGATCATTATATGTTCATGTGCAACGGCCATTTTTATATTATTATCAGCCATTGCTATTTATACATACCGAAACAGGAAAACTGCCAGATTTAATGAAATTCCAACTGTAAGTACATGGTTTTTGTCTTTTATTTATTTAATTATATTCTTATACAATTGAACAATCATCAGAATGAACCTGATATATCAAATTCCTCATTAACACTTAATAATCCACGACAAATAACATTAATCGAACCAAAAGCTCAAGGTCGATTCGGTGCTGTTTGGCTAGCTCACCTAAAACAGGATGAAGTTGCTGTAAAAGTTTTTCCAATGCAAGATAAAGATTCTTGGCAAGCTGAACAAGAAATTTACAAGCTACCCCGTATGAAACACGAAAATATACTGGAATTTATTGGTGTTGAGAAACCTGCTGATTCACCTGATTACTGGTTAATAACTGCCTATCACAGTCGAGGATCACTGTGTGATTATCTTAAATCACATACAGTTACGTGGGATGAATTATGTCGAATTTCTGAATCAATGGCTAGAGGACTGACACATTTACATGAAGAAATAGCCGCCACCAAAGGCGATGAATTAAAACCGGCTGTCGCACATAGGGATTTTAAGAGTAAAAATGTTTTACTAAAAGCTGATTTGACTGCATGTATTGCTGATTTTGGTTTAGCCTTAATCTTTCAACCTGGTAAGTTTGCCGTTATAAATCTTTCTATTCGTGTAGTTACACAATGATGCTCTTCTTTAGGAAAACCATGTGGCGATACACATGGACAGGTGGGAACACGTAGATATATGGCACCGGAAGTACTAGAGGGTGCAATTAATTTCACAAGAGATGCATTTTTGAGAATTGACGTATATGCATGCGGACTTGTTTTATGGGAATTGGTTTCTCGATGTACAGAACATGGCGGTTCGGTTACCGAATATACTTTACCCTTTGAGACTGAGGTAATTGTTTTTTAACAATATAACGTTCATAATGTGTGTGTTCCAGGTTATCGTTGAACTGAAAACCTATTCTATCAATTTTATTTTATTTATATAGGGTGTCCGTTTCCAAGGAAGATATTTTCAAAGCTTGTTCCTGAGATTATTTAAAACAAAAAAATTGTTAGAAAGGGGAAATATTATTATGTAAATACTTTCTCTTAGAATTTCTAAAATACTTTTGTTTGCAAAGATCGCAAGAAACTTAAAAAAAGCTGTGATAAAGGTTTAATAAACGCTTGAGCCAAATTGGTTAGGTAGAACAATCTCCGAATCTATAGGACATCCGTTATGTTGCCCTACCTTGTGTTTTTCCTAAAAATTACATAAGAAAAAAAGACATTTATTAAATTTGGAAACTAATTATTCATAAAGTTTAACAAGAAAAATTTTCTTATTTAAATTGAAACTAAACTTGTTTTGCCACCGCCCCTCCACTTTTAGAAACTATTTTGTTATATGTATTTCTGATGTGTATTTTATGCTCTAATTTTTTTTTTCATTTTTATTTAAAGCTTGGAATACATCCATCACTAGAGGAAATGCAGGAAAATGTCGTAATGAGAAAATTACGTCCACAAATTCCTGAGCACTGGAGAATTCACAGCGTGAGTTATGGATCTGATAATTGTATTTTAGATTTATCAATATACCGAATAATAATAATAATTATTATTATTATTAATATCTATATCTACAGGATTTAACGGATAATATTTATATTTAACAGGGCCTAAATGCAATGTGTGACACAATGGAAGAATGCTGGGATCATGATGCCGAAGCCCGTTTATCTTCATCATGTGTGATGGAACGAATTTCACAAAAGCGAAAGTATCCAGGAACTCCATTAATTATCGAAACAAACACTGATCATCGATAAAAGAAGGAAGAATAAAAAGAAAAAAAAAACTCTTGAGATCGTTATAAAGTCGGTAAGAATTATTTTAATATAAATTTTTTTATTTAAATATTTAGTTAACAACGTTATAATCGATAAAGCCAACATGGCCATATAGGACAGATTCTTTTTTATTGCTTTATGTTACAATTTATATAAAGTGAAGATGTAATATTATAAGTAATTGTGTATCTATCTATACAGGGTGTCATAAAATAGTAGATATCTAGTGGTAATATTAAAAATCTAATTTCGATTAATATATTTTCAATGAATTTCTTAATCTGTCGAGAAAATAATAACAACTTTTTAGGGAGAGAGAGAGAGAGGGGGGGAGGGGGGAAAGAGATAGAGAACTTCTTTAAGTTCCTTTTTTTTAAATAATAATAACTATTGTGACGAAGATAAATAATACATAATGTAGTTCCATAGGAATGATTTTCATAAATTAAACATTACATCAAACTTCTATTATACTTCAGTCCATGAATATTAGCAATAACAATGCTAGAAATCAACTGAATTTTAGAGATTATTTATATGTACCTAGTAGAATACTTTACTAGAAAATCATTTTTGTCATATTAAATGAAATTAAATTGCATGTATCTACTACAGTAGAGTTTAACAAATCACAATGCAAAATTTTGAAAAAAAAACTTATTGTTTTTCCCCACTAAATGATGAGCTAGCGCAGCGAACCACCCTTCACTAAATTTCTTTAAATGATTTTATTATATTTGCAACATATCACATGTAGTCGTGTTGCTTAATGTAAATCCGCTCGTATTCAGTGCCGTAATTGAACACAAAAAGCACATAATCTCACAGAGGAATCGAACCTACATTATTTCGATAGGGTATTTGTCCCGACATTCTTCCATTACAGAAGCACATGCATTTTATTAACTAAACTTTTTACATACATATGTGTACGTTCAATTCCTTTGCCTGGGGTGAGGTCCGTTTTATTTTAAACTTAACTTTTAAACTTAATATGTAACCAAGTTTTAAAATGAGATGCAATATTGTCAAGCTAGTTTTTTTTTCAAAATTATACTGGAGTCCAACATTTTCAAAAATAAAACTGCATCTTGCACCATTTTTAGGCGATTAACTGTGTATTCCGATTTTAAATTTTTATAAATGTCAAAAATGTTATTTGGCCATTAAGACTACTTATATTCTTAAAATATTTGCTGTAGAAAAGATAAATTTATGATTTATAATCGAGTTACTCAATTATACACAGTGTCGATAGTGCTTAAAGACGTAATACTCGAATGTACCACTCCTGTCACACTATAAGGTTAGGTTAGGTTAGGTGGCGGCGCCTTCAGCATATACCACTTTTTTGGGTCCACTAAGTCCTCATTTTTACTGTACCTTGTTTACATTTATCTTTAATTGCAGAACTTCAGGTGTTTCCTTTATGAAAACCTTACAAATGCCATTCCATCGACACTTTTTTAAGCATTGCCATTCTTGAGATAATGCAATTCTTTGGTATACAGAGAAAAACATTTTCGTGTTTCACCGCAGTCGGATTTGAACCCAGGACCTTCCGCTCTAAAGGCAACCACTATATGTACTATGCCATTTGGTAGCACTATAAAGTAATAAAACAATTTCTAACCCCAATTAATATGATAAATGGCTTTGTGCCATTAATATCTCATTCATTTTTACTGTTATCGTACACAACAACAACAATTTCAGTTTGACCGACTGCAATATTATTTCGCACATAACTGTATCCAGAAATTTTGATTAAAATGAAAATGAATCTACACAGAGTTACATTTTAATGTAAACGATTCTCCAAAATAAATTATCGTTTTTATTGGACACCACATATTATTGGATTTAAATGACTGATTGCTAACATTATTGCATTTCGTGTTTGTGGCGCAAACAATTCGAGGGGGCCAATTTATTTTTTTTTATTACACAAGCAACCTGACTTACAATTTAATGTATTTAAAATCGAATAAAAGAAGAATACATATGAATAATTATATTTTCGAATTTCTTTCTATAAGAATTGTAAAATAGTGACGTTACATATGTACTATATAGGATATACATATATGTACAAGTTTTAAAACAGCAAATAAAATCATTTTCAGATTACCCTGTATAATTAACGTTGATTATTTCAAGAAGTAACACAAAATGTAACAAATTGTTTTTCGTTAGATGTGTAACTATGTACATAATGTATGAAGGCTATTAAAAACAAACTATATACATATATAGTACAAGTATATGTATATAATTTTCTAAGATTTACTAAAACGTGTATTATTTATGATGCAGTGATCTCATCTCACACAAATATTGTTATATATTTAACAGAAAAACATTATTATTTATTAAACATTAAACAAGAAAACACACCACCACACACCTAGTAATAGAATTTTGATGAAAAATAACAGACAAAATAAAAAATAGTATTTATTAACTCGAAATAAATAATAAGTTATAGAATTTTGCAATAACTTCCATATAATTTATGCTCATGTACACTGAATGACTGCACTGCAAAAGAAAAAAAAAAGTAGGAGAAAAAAAATTAAATTAAAATACAAAGAAAAAGAAAAAAAAAACCAGTGAATTAATTACTACAATAAAACAACATTTTTGTATATAGAAAAAGATCACTGCTTAGTAAATATTTTACTTAATTAATATTTTATATTTTTAAATACATAAAAAAGAAAACAGATTTTTACAAAATACACAATATTTTTTTAAAAATGTTGCATACTATTAAAACCTAAAATGAGAGAGTTGATTTTGGGAAAAGAATTTTAAATTGTGCCAAAAAAATAAATTTGCGAAAAAAAAAAAATTATAAATGTTATTAAAAAAAAGATTGTTATTCCCTTCTGAATATGAACCGGAAAAGTGTAAACATTTTTTTATTTTTTTTTTTTGTAATTTGTTTTATTCTTTTGTGGTGAAAATTTGTTTATTTTCTACAATTAAATAATTATAAACTGAACTATTTAAGATTATTTAATTTTTGAAAAAAATATATATTAACTGGATATATAACTCAAAATTTGCAACAACTATTTATGTGGATTATTGAATACATAGAATTACATGATTTAGTTATTTTATTAGCTTAGGCTCAGTAGTAGAATTCTAGCCACATAACATCGCAAATCCCTTCGAAGTTACATATTATAGTATGTTAATGCTCAGCAAAGTTTTTTGTGAAACATTTTACCGACAGTCACACAGTTTCCTATTGATATCTGAAAAAAATTTCATTTCGTAATGCATAGTAAGGCTGTTTCTAAAAAGGCTCTTCCGTAAAGTTAATGCGATTCTAAGAAGAGTTTGGGAAATCGTTCAAGGGCCAGTCTGTCTGCCAGACGAGTATATTGTAATTCTCTGAACTATTATCCCGAAGACAATTTATCTCTCAAACAGTTTTTATCTCTGAAATACAATTTTACATACTCAACGACGGAACACATACTCTGCGAATGTCTGGCCTTGGCCCATAAAAAGGGTTACATTCTTACTCTAAACGACAGAGTTATCACTCGCGGGTTCTGGAATTCGTTAATAGCACCTCACTAAAAAATAAGAGATTTAAACATTAGTATGGACGTTTACAATGGATCTTTCAGGTCTCAGTGGTGAAGGGTCAACAGCCCTACAGCCCTCGCCTATTCAATCTAATCTAATCTAATGGTAACGATGCTACATAATGTACTAGTTGACTCAAATCAATTGTTTAAATCGTTCAATTGGTATAATAAATGGATGGATAATTTTCTATTTATGTACAAAAATTATTTTAATTATTTACATGAATCCTAATATTTTGCCAATTTTAATTTAAATAATATTACGAAATAAAAGACAATTTTATTAAATAATTTCTATAATTTATTATATTTTGATGAGTCCAATTGAAAATTTTCAATTGATAACATTACATTATTAATTCCTTCCAAATCAGATATTGAAATCTTTCGGGCATTTCGATTTTTCTTTATCACATTTACGGATGATGTGGCCGCATTTAATGTATCAAACGTGTTATAGCTGTAATGTTTACTTTTAATTGTGTTTATCACTTGCTTTACAGAAAAAAAGTGTAAAATGATTAATAAAAAAAAAATATCTAACATCTAGGTTTATATAAGTCCGGAGATCGTCCAACGAGCAACGACATTTTATTTGTACGGCCTTATATGAAATTTTTCGTTGGACAACAAACGGGCTTATAAAAACTGCAATTAGGCTTACCAAAACGAGTTTTATCAAAAATACTGCAAATGTTAGGAATGATATTGTCATTAAGGCGGCTTCGGAAGATGGAAATTCCATACTACTATGACGATTTTCCGTATCACTTCGTTTGCTTCGAACAACATTTGTAAATGGCCACAAAAATTTAATTTTTTTTTCTAAAAACGAGAGATACTTTAGAAATTTAAGTAAGAAATTGAGTGGGGGCACGAATTACTAAACAACTTACCAATAGTTATTAAAAGTATATCTCTAAAATGTTCAAGCATTTCTACTTTTTCCTCAATAGTACGAGCAGCGTTTGTTACTAGATTTTTTTGTATTTCCGACAAAAACTGTAAAAAACCAGTGAAACTCAATAAAGATGCAATTTTTTTAGGTTTCACTTTAACAATTTTAAAAACTTTCGTTTTTGGTGCATGTTTTTCGGAAGAATTTTTTTTTCTACTTTTTTCCCAAGAACTGTTTTCTTCATTATAATCATCATCACCTTCACTAGAATCGAAGTTATCCACTACATCGAACTTACTTACATTCACTAAAGAATCATTTAAATATTCAGACGAACTATCGTTTTCTATGGTTTTAAAGTTGTCCGTTTTACTTTCTGGAATATGCGTAGTAAGTGTATGATCACCATATATAGTCCCTGAAAGACCTTTAAATACCGTTTTATTGAAGTGCATCATTTTTGTATGATTTTCGGTCTTTATACCGGTGGCATCTTCAAAATTATTCTTATGTTTGTAGTAGAATTGTTCCAATTCATCCTCAAATCCTGGACCAATTATGTGCTCCAAGTCTTCATATGAAATTGGTTTTATGTCATTTTTTGGCGACAATAAATTTGGTTCGGCCGTTAACATAAGATCGTGCTGTCTTGATGGTGTTGAAATTTGAGAAATTTTAATCCATTCACTACTAGCCGTCAGCAACATAAAACTGACAACGATCGATATAGTTTTTGGAAACATTTTTTTTTAACCTATTCACGGTGAGCTTCTATCTACTACTGTGTGACAAATTATTTAATATTACAATTTTTGTGTTTTTCATGCGTAACATTAAGATTGCTAAAATAATGCACAATAGGTTGGAGGATGACAACTCATTTTTAGAGAAACCAGTCGAAAGGTTTAAAATTATATTAATTTTTTATTTACTTTAGGTATATATTTGAGTGAGTTTTCCTAATGTCTTCGACTGTAAGAATAAGGCTTCGAATTTTTTCGCTCTTAATCAAGATCATGTTTTTGCAACCAGCAATTTTTTGTCGGTCGGATCCAGTAACGTAGCGTGGGTTTTATTTTTGTCTATGTGATATAACTCTGAAATTCTTACAATAATCCGCATAACTCCTTTAATTATTGAAATATTTTTATAAAAATAATCTTGTTAAAAGGAAAATTTTATTTTCAATCTTTTTTGCCTTAAAAATTTTTTCCGGTTTTCTAACAAAATATTGAGAAAATCATCAAAATGTGCAACTTCAAACTGGGTATTCTGCA
>JANSTT010001364.1:0-34576 GCA_026745375.1 Platyura marginata
GCGTTGATTTGGCAGTTTATGATATTTGTTTATACAAAACTATACTTTTTCTTTTACTTGGATACTTCTAAACTTTTGACGATGCGTACCAAACCAAAGTTCTCAATAGAATAAAAAATTCACCATACGATCTCAAAATCCACACAAAAATAGACATTTTTATTATTTCGCTGCCTGCCGACACTCTATGTGTGCATCACAATGTAGTAGATAGTATGTAGTATATGTGGTGAAGTAAATAAAAAACACAATAACCATAGAACACAAGATTACCTATAACAAATTTTTAGATGTCCGGACTATCGAGTACAAAATTTGCAAGCAGTGTCCGGATTATAACGTACACAATGCAAATTATAAAGGTGTCCGGATTAGCTTGATGTCCGGATTACCGAGTGTCCGAATTACTGAGTCACCACTGTATATGTTGCCGAATTTCTAAACCAGCGATGTCCAGAAAATGTCGAGCAAAACCAAAACATTCTTAAATAATTATAATTTGTGTATATATTCATACACTGAGAAAAATATGCATATTGATATTTGAATATTTTCTATAACTTATTGAAAAAGTAATTTTGCTTCAAGTACTTACATATATGTATGTACTTATATTGTATATACATATTTTATGGATTCGTTCTAGTATAAACTACTACAATATTGTATTGTATTGTATTGTACCTAACTTTATCTTTACCCTCCACATTTTTTTTGGGCTTGGGACCAACTAATATTTTCTTAGGCTGTGTTACTTACTGGCTATAAGAAATATAAAGAAAAAAGTTAAAGTAAATATTCATATATACATATGTACATTGTACATATGAAAAATTTAAATATTCATCAAAAATTAATTTATTATTAAATATTCATCAAAAATTAAATCTTAACAGAATTCTTTGTTTATTAATGCATCGAAATTAATTGGAGACTTTGAACTAGCTATACGTAATAGATTTTCAAGGTGCTTATCTGTCAAACGATTCCGGTACTCTGATTTAATTATTTTCATTGTGGAAAATGTAACTTCACACATATAAGTACTTCCAAACATAGAGCACAGTTTTAACATTTCCTGATGTAGTCTTGGATATGTATCTGATGATACATTTCTCCAAAAATCAATTCCAGAACAATTGTTGTGATTATGAATATTAATTAATTCTAAATCAGCTTTTAGATTTCAAAGCTCTAGCTGTAAATGTAGAGGTTGTTTTATTACGTCGCACAAAAACGGATTGCCAAAGTTCTGACAAATTCAAAATATTTGAACCGATTTTCAAAATCTTCAATCAAATTATCTAGTTCTGCATGAAATATTTTAAATTCCGAATTCGGAATTTTGTCGGAATTAATTTACAACATTCAAAATGTTCTAAATCGTTTTGCATTATGCAGCTTTTTAATAAATCCATTTGATTAATGAAACCGTCAATTATTGATATAAGCTGAAAAACATCCTGTTTCTGTTTTTGTAGCCGAACATTCAATTGATTTAAAAAACCGGTCATATCCGTAAGAAATGCAAATTTTTTTTGGAATGATTCCTCTTGCAATTTTTGAATCAACAAGTTATTTGAACTGCTTGGTTCCAATCCTAAAAACAATTCAACTTCTTTGCGTAGTTCAAAGAACCAACGTAATTTGCTCTGCTAAGTCATCTTACTTCAGTGTACATTCACTATCCATATCTTCCAAGAATGATTTGAACTGGCGGTGACTTAAGGAGTTGTGTCCTCCTCTAATTTTATTTACAATTGAGGTAATAAACTTCATTGCTTCCTTAAGACCTACCGACCTTGAACATAAATTTTCTTGGTGAATTATGCAATAAAATACGGGAATGTTAATGTTATGTTTTCGTAATTGGCCCACAAAACCGATACCTTGACCCGACATAGCGGGAGCTCCATCAGTGCAAACCGCCGATAATTTTTCTATTGTAGCATATTCATCAATAGAGTTTCGAACGGCCATGTATATATCTAAGCCTTTCGTTGTCTCATACATTGATTCACATGATAGAAACTCTTCCGGTATAAGGAAATTTTTATCAATTGATCGAACAAATATCAATAACTGACTAATGTCAGATATGTCTGTCGATCAAATTCAATAGCGATTGAAAAATAGGAGCATGTATTTAATTTGATTTTTAATTGTGATTTCAAAAAATCATCAATATTTTCTATTTTTCGTGCAATTGTATTTCTAGAAAGGCATATAGATTCCACTAAGGAAGACATTTCTTCTCCTTTTTCCCCAAAACAACTTAAAATGTTTAAAAAACTTTTTTTAAAAATTCTCCTTCAGTAAATGGCCGTTTTGCTTTTGCTATGTCATAGCTAACGACGTACGAAGCTTTTAATTTCGCACTTTGCAAATCTATTTTTTTTTCATCTCCTTGTCCTCCTGTGTCTGATTCTGCTTCTATACAAAAACGTTTCTTTAAAGTCTCTAACAAAATTAATTTCGATTCAATTGTCATATGTTCATGATCTTTCTTATGCAATGAATCATAATGACGAATCATATTAAATTTTTTTGAACTTATTTTATTGCAAATCAAACATTGCAATAAATCATTATTCATAACGCAAAAATAATCTCTCTCCCACGATGGACAGAATTTTTTCATTTTATTTTTCCGAGTGTTTATTCCTATTAAAAGAAAACGTCCTCTCACGTTTAATGCTAATTGTCAACTGATATGCGACGTGAGAAATAATTGATGTATGTGTGTTCTGTTGTGTATCGAATTAGAACTTGTTTCGGATGTATGGAAATATTGCGTGACGTCACGAGCATTATTTTGCTCGCGAGCAGGCCTTTTGACATCGCTTCTAAACGAAACGTTAAACTGGAAATTTTAACCCATTTGTAGTCAAAAGGGTCGAAAACGACTCAAATGTTAAATTCCTTTGCGTCTTTATTGAAATGCACTCATTGGGTTATTTTCGACCCTTTTGACAATTTTTTTTTCACTTCGTTCCATTCCATTTGGCTATTCTTGGTGGATAGTCGTAGAATTGGTCAAAGTTGTCATTAAATAAAATATTTCAATAATCTACTTGAGTAGTGGCTGTCAGATTCGATGAATGGTCAATTCAGCAACATAATTTTGAATTATTAATTAAAATGTCCTAATAGTTTTACTATAAAATCAAATACCGCAGAGTGCCGAATAGAATACCTCCAATAACAGTGTACCACTGGTGTACTATTAGGTAAAATAAAAATCAAAAACACCGAACATAATTTTAATACTCTGACTAACTGTCAAAAAAAACTGTCAAAACACTGACTGTTAAATACAAAATGTCAAATCATTTTCTTTATATATATTTTGTACTGTAGAGTACCTCCCCAAATAGTGTACTCTGCTATACTATTTGGATTTGTATATTAAAGGGTAGGGTTAAAAAGTAGAATTTTCCATATAGTGTAACCATGGTATTATAATCGGCACTGTACGGTACATACTCATAATTCTTGGTAAGCAGTAAGTATAGAAAAATGTGAACGTTTGAAGAACGTTTTTTGTAACAATAACGATTATTAAAGGATTTGTAGAAATATTTACTTCAAGTAGTCACATCGAAAAGTTATATTTGGCGTTGTATAGTAAATAGTAATAAAAATCTACATTATCGATAATGTCGTCATTTAACAATAAGTTATTCTTTCGGGCAACGTTTACAATACAAGTTGATAGCATAACTGCTTTTTTAGAAAGGAACTTTTATTTAGTATCTAAAGAAAATGTATTCATTCCTTCAACGAAAATTAACATCTTTGTTGCTTTCAATAATAATTTAAAAAAATAATCGTACTGTGCAAATACGTACTGTTGAAAATTCTTTCTATGCATCAAATCCTTTTTTTTATATATTTAAATTGAAACTACTTAAACGCATCAATAATAATGTCTATCAAATTTTACAAAAGAAAATTAAAAAATATACCTACATACATATACATAAATAAAAAAAAAAAAAACTCAAAATTGAAAAAAAAAAAAAAATGAAATATACTTTGCAAAAAAAAAACCGAACGTTAACATTTATATCTAGCTAAAATTAAATAAAAAAAAATCTACTATTAATTAGTTTATTACAAATATTAATATTAATTATGAATTGAATTGAATATTGTGATGTAGCTGTTGTTTACTGTAGCCATTTTATTGTTATTAAATTTTATATTTATAATTAATATTATATTTAATGAACTAAAGAAACACAAATTTTGTATGTTACCTGTAAATACAGCACTGATGTTATTTGTACTTTAAAATAAAAAACAAAATATGCTTTAAAAACTATACTACAAACCAAAAGCAACAACAACAAAAAATGATAAAAACTAAATTTTTATGTAATTTACAATTCTACAGTACTGTATGACATCTGATGGCTGGTCACAGAACTAAACGTGTAACTGCGCAATATTGTGCGAAATACAACGTTAAAGTGTCTCTAACTCTATAAAGAAAACATAACAGCTACGTTTCATTCAGTATTGCGCCATTTCACAATATTTTACATATTGGTTCTGGTCCAGCCTATAGTTATCCAGCAACGACACGTTTCGGTGTCATATTGCATATCGTTGATCCGTTTAGAAAACGACAAATGTCATTTAATGATTTGAAATTAAATGGTTTCATCAGTTTTTCATCTGGGCCAAGTTTTAACGGACAACAAAACAGTTCTTTCCATGACTACTATGAACTTAGAGAATAGAATATAAAATACAAGGCAAACCGACTCATTTAAACTATCAATAGAGATTTGCATATAATCCCCCCAATAAAGATTTCGTGCTGCCTCTGCACAGCTTCTCAACTACTTCTCACCCAATAGAGACAACGGCGGCCGTTTTCTTTCATGTTGAATCGTACTTTTTGTGGTATATGTTATGTCCTGTTAATTCTATCGTCTTATCGACTATGAACAAATTTACACGCTGTAACTATGGTCTCTTGGCAGATCTAACGTAATTGATAAATTGTGGGTATTGGCCAGGACTCCAAGCACATAACTACACCCAAACCATCAGTAGAATGGACTTCGATAAAAAACAAAAACAGATGATTACAGACAACTACATCTACAAACCTCCTTGCCACTTCCCGACCATACTTGACTATTTTTACTCTACCGATTAAATTAATACACTAGCCGAATGCTAGAATATTGCGGTATCGATTTCTAATATTGTACCGATATGGAATTAAATATGAAACCATTATTTTAGAATGAAATGGCCTAACATTATGAAAAACGTTTCGTTGCCGGATTAGCTAAGATGCTACACAGATGTTTCAATATTCATAGATGTATCTT
Source organism: Platyura marginata (assembly GCA_026745375.1). NCBI lineage: Eukaryota > Metazoa > Arthropoda > Insecta > Diptera > Keroplatidae > Platyura > Platyura marginata. Next base: position 5,352 of record JANSTT010001364.1, read on the forward strand.
TAAGTCTAAAATTATTATTCAAAGATGTGCACACCTTACAGTGTTATTCTTAGTCATTCCTAAAATTTTCTTTTTGGCATATTCAGATAGATAGATACTGATTGAGTTAATATGGGATGGGAGGAAGAATGGAAAGTAGAAAAGTTCATTTGTTTATTATTGATGGGGTTGCGTTATTGGTTTCTGTTGGACATTTTTTTTTGTATTTGTATTATTTTTATTCTTTATTTGGGGTATTTTTTAATCACATTTTTTGCTTAAAGAGGGATTTTTTTATTTTATGTATTATATTGAACGCGTAGACGTCAAAAATTACATTAGATATTAGCTTATAAAGACCCCCCCTCCATATGCATTTGTGTAGGAAAAAAGTAATATGCATCCTATGGGGTTATATATACAGCTCATAACAATAAGGAACATACCTAGCAACGCTTTTTATTTTTTTGCTTTTCTATTTAGAAGGCGAATTTGTAAATTTAATTTTTAACCCTTTCCACCGGAAAGCAACCATCATATAAGTACATACCGAGGTATTGTTGTTTATTAACTTTATTTATAGATAATAATAAGAAGAAATTATGTATAATAAAATTTGTGTGTGAAGGTAAAATATCTACCGGGACGTATGTGTCCCATTAGGATCGAAAGGGTTAAATATTCACAAAAATATTTTTCTTTTTAAGTATTACCCTTCCTTCTTAGACTTAAGGGTACTATGCCTACTACAGTGGAACTAATCCCTGAATTTTGGAATATTTTACAAAATAATAGTAAACATTTTTTGTTAATGATTTGTATAAATACGTAGCTTACACTGATTTTTTTATTATTAATTAGAGGAACGCTTTTTGCTCAATAATTGCGATTCAGTTCAGTGCGTTTTGATGTTCTATATAAATTTTCTAATTGTTAAAAAATGAATAATTGTACAGCAAAACGCTTAAATATAAAATAATATACACAGCAAACATTTGATGATGTTTTTTTTAACCGTTTGAGATTGTGTAGGGCAACATTATGGGGCCATTAATTTTCTATATGTATTTTATGGATTTATGGATTTAACTGTCCGCCACAATTTAGTACGTCATAAACAGCCGCCCGCAGTACACCTTGGGTAACCGCTTACGTACACGTTCAATATTTCTGGTAGTAACAGCACAGCACGGTCGACCAGATTTTGGTCTATTTTTTGAGTTTTTTATTTCTTTATATCTAATAATTGTTTTTGAAACCAATTGCTTCGAAACATTTAGAGAAACTAATGCCCGAACTATTTCAAAATTTTTATAAGCGCGGAAAAATAAATTAAGAATTGCAGTCCTTCGTCCATCCATTATGCAACTCAATTTTAGACTAACACAAATTGGTTGATTTGTTTAATTTTTCTTTCTATTGATTCCAGTGTTAAGAATAAAAACAACTAAACGTGTTACAAGTTATCACTTAGTATTTTTAATGATAAATTCAGTCAACGAACATATGCCGCACCCTGTATAATATATGATCGGTCCAATTTCACTTTTTTTTCAAAAATCTTCGTTTTTTTACTTAATGATTTGTTTATAATTGCGTAGGTAATATTGGAAGACGCAATTTTATTCTCTTAGAAGTGCTAGGAAAATGTCTTTTAGTAAAAGGGAAAATATGGTGCCAAATAATATCAAGTAAGTACCATATGAAAACTCAGTTCATCCGGAGCATCTGGATCATAAAAAATGTTGCCACATTTGAATTCTACGACCAACAAAATTAGCTAGAATAAGTGTAAAATTTCAATAAATATGATTCGACAAGAGTTCAGGATCTCAAAGGGTTAATTTGTTTCAATAACTCTGGAAACCTTAATTAATATAGGGTAAGTGGTAAGAGGTAGTAAAATTTATAATTTTCCATAACTATGATCCTATAAACTCGTTATACTTTAACATCTACTTATTACTCATATACTATCATAGAGATTCTTTACAATACTAAAATGTTAGGGACAATTTCCATCCTCTGTAGATGTACATCATATACCTACCTGAATAATAAAGGTAAAAATACACAGTAACAGATGCTTCTTGAGAACAAAAATTTTCCATTTGGAAAAAACCCAGGATAGGTAAGGTACAGTATACTGTCCATAAGTGGAATATTTAAATTTTGGAGTAAATGTTCTTTGTCTTTAAAATTAAACCCAAATTCATGATTTCACTTAATACATTTTATTTATTTATTTATTCTGCAATATTTTTAAAACAAATTTTTTTCAATAAGTGTGAAAATAAAAAAAGTTTTCTAAAATAAACTAAAAATGGTTTCGTATTGTGGGTGTCCATAAAAGAAATTTTGGTTTTTGGCTATGATTAAAGATAGACTTAACAATTTTATTTATTTTTAATAGAGAGTAAAGTCTCCCTTAGATTAGAATCCATTTAACCAGTCGACGAGGCGGTTAAATAATCTATGGTCAAATTAACATAAAACGCTCGAATGTCATTTTCAGCAACTTTCTTCGATTTTTGGGTGGAATATGGTACCTTGCGTTAAATTTCGGGCCAAACATTTTCAATGACATTCAAGTTAAAGCCATTCCAATAAATTCATCCCAATACCATCCAAAAACTTCTTACACATTTTCGCTGTGTGAATGGTCGAGTTATATCTTGTTGCAGCATCCAATCTCCACCAATGAGAATGTCACCACACACGGACGGATTTTCATTTAATATGTGTACTGTATGTTCCATATTCTTTGTTTTCATAAATAATTCTCTAAATGTGTTCTGTTAAGAACTGCCTATATGAATAATTATTATTAGTTGACTTTATCTTTACCAATCTATTTAAAGGAAAGTCCAAACTTTAACCGGCCAAATTAACTCATAATATTTGTTTTTGTGAGTTATTTATGTAATTAAAAAAAACTAAGATGAACTTGCAAATTTTTCTATAAAAGTATCTATTATCAGTCTGGTTGCCAAGTGTCCGATTATGTATGTATGTATGTATATGTTATAATAAGTAATCTGTAATAAAAAAGGTAAAGTTTAGTTTAAAAACAGCAACAGCAATGGTTTGTTTTAACGACGCAATTCGATTCCTAAATTTGTAGGCTTTTTGTTGTAATTTCTTAATCATATTTCCGAAAATGAAATTACTGCAATACTACACTACTACACACAAATAAAATAATTTAGTTTTCTGGCATTAACTGCCTTTGTGTTTCTCGAGCTTTTATTTCTAAAACTACTTTTCGATTAGTGAATTAAATCACGTTCAACTAACTATATCCAGGTGTCGAAGATTCCAGAAGATCGTTAGGACATTTACAATACGTTCGTTACTTTTTCTATGGTTCAAACCTGCAAACTCTGTTTCTGGTACAAGAGACAAACTTTCTTGGTAAATCAATATTAAGACGTATCGTTCCTCATTAGCGGTAATGAATTTGTTTTATTTATCACCAATTCTAATTTTTAAATGAAATTATCTTAATTAACGTGAACATTTTCAAAACGATTAATTGAAAATTCAAATTTCCCGCTTTGCCGAATAGGCACCGCCCTCAAATGTAGCGCAACCAATTGCTCCTTTGCATTATGGTCTGACATATGATGTTTGTGATTGAAGAACAATGCGCTCGGTGTGTCACTATCAAAAAGAATATTTTCAAAAAATATATTTATCAAAAATTGTTAAAAAACAAACAAGGGATATTTCTAGATAAGAAATAATTAATGTTAATTACGTTTTATTTGTTGTAATCAAAAGATAAAGTCCGGCGTAAAATATCCGATCTTAAACATCCGACCATATGATACGAGACTATAAAAGCAACGTGAACCGACGATGTTAAATACATTTAATATAAAGCGTTCGGTCGTGAAGGTTGTGTATTTAAAACGCAATCATAGAACTATACATGAGTCGTTTTTGGGTGTGTTAAAAATAAATCGCATTGTTATAATTATTAGAGTGAATTTATTTTCTGGAAAAATAGTGGCATATGCCTTTTTTTGAAAAGATTTAAATAATTAAAATTAATTTTATTTAATTTCTTGTTTGTGTGTCAAGTATTGGAAAAACCGTGTTTTTTTTTTAAAGTCTGAGAGAAGTTTCCTATTCATTTTTGGGTTTTTTTTTTGTTATACTTTCCCATTCAATTGGTCAGAATTAGGAAGTGACTGTGTGAAACTAGTATAGTAGTGTTTTGTGTGGTAGAAATAAATTTATATTTTTGGAAATTACCAAATATTTCACAATGAATGGATATCAGGATTTAACTACGAATATTGAAAGTAGCCGGTAAGTTAAATCAGTGTGTGTTAACAGTAGTAAAAATATATTTGTGGTGACAGTTCAATTGCAAAAATTGTTCCCAGAATAAATCGATAATTTTGACAAACTTCCCCCAACCAATACATGCATATAATAATGTATTGTATACCCTGACCTATAATACTTTGAAATTAATAATGGGGTATAATTACCAATAAGAAGTAATTGGAATTGGAATATCCAATAAGATTTTTATTTTCCTAAGCAGATATAAATATGTAGGTATGTGTAATAATTGAAAATTAATGTTGACACATATATTACACAGTAAAAACTTAAAACCATCTAACCAGTGATTCTCAAAATATTCTCATACTTTTATATTTTATACATACTATACCTATATTAATATATTATGATTCAAGGACAACTTTCCATTACATTGACATGACGTCTTTTTGTAGAAATATTTTATTAAATATTTTAACAATTTCATTATTGTACACAATAACTACTTTATAAGAAATAGCAGTCATAATCATTGCTGGGTATTGTTTGATTTGTGGTGGTTTAAATTCCACATTATGTACTACGTTAAAGTGTATTTACATTATAAGTAACACTCATATTCCAAAGAAGTAAAAAAAATATAAATAGAGAAATACTTAAATACGAGTATAATCAGAATGACGTGAGTTAAATCAAAATCCTTCGAGAATCAAGCGTCATTTGATGATAATTATTTTCTTATAGTGTTTTGAGAGATCATCTACAAACTTGGTGCAATATTAAAGTATGTACGTACATATGTATATGTGGCGAAACAAAAGTACTTACTATGATGAAATAATTATTTTTATTTCATTAAGTTTTCTTAAATAAGAAATTAACAAATCTATTTAGCAGAAATTAGTCTGCGATTTACTTACTATTTATTTTCCACATAATAGTAAAGAGAAATAATTTCCGGAATTTAAATGCACTAATAATCATTTATTGACACTTTCTAATCAACATTTATTTCAAAAAGTCGAATCATTTAACTGTAATTCTTTCAGAATCTATGAACCATAATAATTAAGTGTTTGTTATTATTTTTTCAACATATTTTTTTATTTAAAGAAAAAAAAAATAATGATATGTAACTATCTCCAATTCAAGATAAATAGATAGAGGTATTATAATGGGTGTTGGTTGATAATTTTTACATCCCACAGTTTAAGTTATTTAATTGTACAGTACTTCTATATAGGAAACCGGAAAGTACATTATAGTTAAATAAGATATAAAGAAAAAAAAAATGTCAGAGACAGCCTTGATAAATGTACACTTAAGTTCAGCCGCTTTTATTAAAACATATGAGGAAACCTTTATCATCTTAGAGATGGCGAACTTTGTTTTCTCAGAATGATGAGAATTCTTACCCAGATATTTTATTGGCTGTTTAAAGTTTAAGTCTTACCCAATTTTTTTTGTAGATGATAGGTAAATTTAATTTTATTTATACTTAACTGCTACATATTTTTCTTTTATATGTATTGTTCCTATTGTTGACTTAAACAGTTCCTATTTTCGACCTAAATTAATATAACATGATTCTATATTATTATTATTGGAAAATAGGAAGACAATAAGTAATTGGTTCAAAGTAAGGTACTTAGGATATCTCAATATCAATCAAAAGACTAAGGAACAACTCATTTTCTGGACGTATTTTTACATTCTTTTTTGTTAAACTGACAAAAATCAATTTTTAATCAACTAAAACTGAATTTTTTGTTTATTGATATTACTATATCGTTTACATTATTTTGTATTAAATTTGTAATGAAATTGCATTATAAACTTAATATTTTAAATAAAATTCAAAGAAATACTCGTAGCAATACAAAATATTAAATAAAAATCGAAATAAGACATTAATTTGGTATAAAATTGCTCATCTTATATTAACTTAAAGAACTTGTTTCATTCCTTTAATTGTAATATGTGTAATACTTAAAAATACTTATGGCATGTTTTGCAAAATCGTTTCACCTCTAAATGGATTGAATTAAAATTTTTTTTTTTTTTTAAATAGCGTGATTATTTTATGACGCAAAAGTTGAGTTATTTACATGAGAAATTGATGAAAAAATTGATCAACAATTTATTTTAAAACAACAATGTACCTACTTATAAAATCATTCGTTTCTATTTTTTTTGTCAAATTTACAGATCCAATGACGTAATTAAGTATGTCTAAAAAATGATATTTCGAATTAAAAAAAAGTAGCGTAGGTATACATTGAGCAAAAAAAAGTTTAATGGGTTCTGTTTGTTGATCATTTGTTTAAACGTTTAAATTTGTTTCCCATTAACTCTTATTAAAATAATATCGGTCAAGAGGGCGCCGGGCTCATTTCGCAGCATTTTCCATGTTTTTTTCTCAAAACTCCACTTCTTGGCGGATGCTCTTATTTAGGGTCGCTCTAAAAAAGTTCAAAAATGAAATCAAGAACAGTGGAATTTGCCAATCTTGCGGGTTCGCCAAAACGGGATACAATTATTCGGCGTTTTTGAGGAGTATGGTTTGTCTACGTATATTTTGCTTCTGTTTACTTCACAAATATTAAAGTCACGATGACATGAGAGATCATTTGCCAAAATGACAGCATCTTCCGATATGGTGACGACTTATATATTCTACATATTTGAAAAGACTATTGTTAAAACTTACGTTGATATCTTAGAGATTTTGGTGCTGTCGCTTCTAATAATTAAATAGTAGTTACTTACCAAACAGTAACAAAGGTTCGATCAGATACACATTAAATAGTGTTTAATACAATGAGCTTAAGTCTTAAGTGAAAAAATCTACTCCAATAATAATCAAATAACTTTACAATTTTTAGTTTCCAAAACCAGCTTTATTAAGTAGGCACTTCCTTAGTATTTATTTCAATGAAATCTTAAGCAATTTCTTAATTAAGTATCTCAATCACACGCCCATTTTCGTTTACATTCTACAATATTTATACAGTGTTACTTATTTTTAATACCCGACACCAAGTTTAATATTTCTAACAACAACTAACTAAATTATAATACCCGATAATAATATTTTTACCTAATTATGTTCCGATAATTACTAAATACTAAAGTTGTAGGCATTTAATTGATTTAACTACATGTAGGTTTATTTATAAGCAAAAAAAGTAATCATTCTAACGCCATTCTGTGATTTCTGTCATAATATTATATAGATTAGCATTAGATGTTCACTCTTATACATGTGTTTGATATTAAAAACTCGTTTACAGTAAAATCCGCCTAGAGACTGTTTAATTTGCATAACCAATAAGGCACCTCGCTGTCTATAATTGCAGAAATATAAATATAACCTAAAATCTAAATGATAGATAGAATTAAGAAATATGCTTGAGAAGAGTATAGATGAATATAAACAAATTTTAATTTCTATCACAGCCTAACAGATTTGAGATAAGAAAATTGTTGGTTTTTTTTTTTTTTTCTTTTCTTGATAACTAATAAAAGTCTTATCAACAAATAATAATGTTGAAAATTGAGCGGCAACATTAAATGTTATTGACATTATCTATAAATAGTATTTTTTGAATTTGTTTATGTTGCCATTCATGTCGCTGAATGAATTTTTAAACTTTGTTATATTTACACTGATAAAGCGATTGTATTTTTACATGACAATGAATGTCTAGTCTAAATATTAATTTATTGGTGTATACGATGTGAACTTAGGCTTAGACACATCAATGAATGAAAGATTATTTAAAATTAAATTTACTTTTAATTACATATGCAAATTGTTTGATAAAATTTTATTAATTATTTAGTTATCAAATTGTATTGCACTGCGAATATTCAAATAAAAACGATGATTGTCAAATATTATTAATTTCATGTTCCGTTGGAGTATTTGGCACGTTTATGTATAAATTAAAATTAACTTAATACAAAAATGGCAAATGTTTTCAATTTAAATTAAAAACAAAATTTGCATTAACAACCAGACACTACCTACTTAGCATTTAGTATTACCATACATTAAGTACAGTTTTTATACGGACGAAAAATGTTATTGTATGATCATGTAAACTTGTAAACTGTTATTGTACAGATGTAAATATTTTGATACTCGTGTGGTATATATACAATGTAGGTTCTTCAATTTGTATATAACATTTTTTTAAATGCAGCAAAGAAAATCGACTGAAATCATTACAAAATAATATCTAATCCTGACAAGAGATTATTATACAAAATGAATAATTTCATTTTTTTATTAAGGCTACTTTTAATAGATTTAACCCAGTTGTCATCCACCGAGATGGTTTTTCATTGGTCCTTTGAACAATATTTAACAATTCGCTTTTTATTTGTAACGCATAAATGCAATTAAACATGTTGAACAAATTCGAATATGTGGTTGGACGACAATCACGAACGGTCGATGGACTTTAACCAAGCGTTATTGAACACAGAACTCTCAGAAAAGACAACCAAAAGTCTGAAGATGTGGAAAATAAAAAGAACTGATCAGAATATTGTGAGACTGGCCAAAATTCAACCATTCACCACCTCTACTCAAATTAAAAAAGATTTAAACTTAGATATTAGTTCCTTAACTGTAAGAAGGCTCATAGATTCTAATTTATATAGCAGACAACCAAGAAGCGTTCTTCTTTTGAAAAAAAGACATGTAGCAACGTTTTGCAGCGTGCTTTTCGTACAGAGGTCCAATATTTTGGATTAAAGACAATATGAATACCGTGGCCTTTGTTAATATACTTAAAACTGTTAAGCTTCCGTATGCCGACGAAGAAATGCCATTAGAATGGGTGTTACAGCAAGATAATGACCCGAAACATACAAGTAAACTTGCTAAAAAATGGATCCATCTTAACAGGATTTAGGTAATAGAGTGGCCGGCGTAATCACCTGATCCTAATCCTATAGAAGTTTTTATGAACAGATGCCAAACCAACATCACAAAAAGTATTATGGAAAATTGTGCAACAAGCTTGAAAATCTATACTAAGGGAGCGATAATGCAAAAGATTAATTAACTCTAAGACTAGACGCTGCGAGGCAGTAGGTACTTACTAATAAAGGATATACTCAATTAAATACTAGATCCTAGTTATATCTATCAAAAAACTTCAATTCTATCAAATTTTTTTCTAAATTTACTATATTTTTTTAAAGACTGCTAATTTTATTGAACAAGACAAATGTGTTCTCTTTAGTTTATAATTAGATTAATTATGAAAAATGATGATATGCTGAAACCAATATTTATTTTTTCAGATCGGTATTGTTGTATTAAACAAAATCAAAATAACAGTTTTTGTTAAGTATATCTAAACTAAACCCTTAAAATTTCATCATTTTGTGAAAATATTCTAAGCGCTGCTATTTTATTGAACACAGCTGTTTTACAAATCAAATATAACTTTTGTGGAATTGAAGTTGAATTTGATTAGTAAAAGTTTCAATTTAATTTATTTATCTGTGCGGTGTAGAGAAGTAGTAATTTTTTTATTAAATTGTTTCGCTTGTTTCTGCAAACTGTTAGGTACTTTAATCATTAAATTAACATTATTGATTTTTGGTATTTATATTTATAGAGAGATGTAACGTCATGATCATGACTGATGAGAAAGGCAAAGAAATGTGCGTATAAGCAGCATATATACCTACAATACAATACCTACTTATGATAAAAATAAAATGGTTGGACCTTTTCTAAGTTTATAAATAACTTTTTAATATCACTGATAGCTTTTAGCTATTAAATTCATTAAAATTTATTTATGTATTTGTAACCTGCTTTTCTCATTAATTTCAATATTCGTATATATATTTTTTAGCAATTCCATTGTGGGAAATTCCTTACTTTATTCGATTCAGATGAGATTCGAATTATAATTTTACTATGTATATATCATCAATAAGTATATCCACTACATATGCATATATATATATACAGTGGTGTGCAAAAAAATTAGTGTAAGTGTAATAATGAGGTATTTCATAGCATTTAATTTTCACGCTTATTATTTTGCACAACGCAAACTCTTCCCAACTTTTGCAACTGTCGTTATTTCCAGTCCATAATTTCAGAAAATATTAGCATTTAAAAATAAAGAATAATGGCATTCATTGATTTCTCAGATATCAATCCCAACAAGCAAGGGAAATGACTGAATTTCGACTTTTTCATAAAAAATATGCCTTACACTTATTTTTTTGCACACCACTGTATATACTAAATCAATTGATTTAAATGCAATAAACATACAATAATGATGATTTTGCAAAATGGTTTTTTATTTCACAATTATGCATTAGTATTTCCCCGTCCTTGAGATTAATTATGTATATTTGATTTCAAAATGTTGCATATGTGTGGTTTTAATTCATATGAGTACATTACCAATTAATATGTGCGCAAAAATAGTGCGTCACTGTGACTCATTAAGCCACCGCAAACACTTGTACATACGTAATTATAGTTCAAAGGAATTTCCAAATTCCAAAACCAGTTTTCTTCGTGCGTCCAATCCTTGCGCACATTGCACAATGAAATTTGCAAATTTAATAGCAATGTACTTGCGCGAATGACTTCTTTTTTTTTTTTCATTCCACTTACTTATATGGTACCTACGTAGTAATAAAATTAGTAATATAGTATGTCAGCGACAATTTTAAGTTACATGAAATTTATTTATTAATAATACCGCAAAATCTTTATTTTGAAAATGTTTTGGTAAATTTTTAATGTAAAAACAAAAACAAGTCATCAACACATCAACAGACAAAAACTGTAAGTAGTAGGGTTTATGTGAAGGCTAAAAACTATACTAATCCAGGAAGTAATTTTGTTCGCTATATTTGCATTCAGATTTTGTTTATTTATGTAAAAATGTTTCGGTTTGATTCTTGTTTACGTTTAAAATAATGATGATGATTCGTATGAATGTGGAATAACCTCTTGTATTCTTGTATTACTTGCATTAACTTTTTTGTGTGTGCAATATTTACAAATAAAATTTGCTGACAAATCGTTACAATCAAGTTTTTTTTTTTTTTTTAATTGTAAAAGAGGGGCAATGTACAACTGAAAGGGCAGTTCACGTTTTAAAGTACATATGCATACATTACATATGTATGTACGAGTAGGTGTCGTCGATTATAAAAATAATATATAAAAATAGAGGTTACTATAAAAATAAATACTTAAAAATAACAATTTCCTGTTTTATACTTTTAATTTATTAAAATATTTTTGTTTTCTGAATTAAGATATTTAGTAGAATTTTACTTCTAGAGTAAGATCTCTATATGGTTTTTGGAGTAAATCGGGCAAGGGTGAGGTGTGCGTACTTTATTTTCATTCATTTACTCGAAATTTATTCGAATTAATATGAAAACAATTATAAAGAATGAAAAAATAGACCAAAATGTTCCACGATCTACCGTTATGGCGCTGCAATCAATTTTATGTAATTTCTAAAGTTTTTAATCATTTCATCAATAAAATACAAATAAGGACAACAGCGTAGATAAGTATAATAAATAAGTACTCATAGGAGTATATTATAATCGGCGTAGCCAATGATTGCTTCCTTAATGGTTAATCATCAAAATCATTTGGTTGCTTAAAAATTTTATCGAATAGACGAGACTATAACATATTGCTTAGAACATGGCCATTAATAATGAATAGTTTATGGTTGTTGTTGTATTTAGACGAGGTATCCGCATCGACTTTATATTTATACGAATACATTTATGCTAAACACAACTAATAGAATTTTGCTGTTAATTTAACACTTCAAATTCATTAAACATTAATGTTATCTAATAGTAAATAAGTAAATGCAAAAAAAAAATACAATATTTAATAATTGAATTAATTTATAAATAATCGATTAAGTAATTAATTGTAAGTATACTTATTTATATGAGTAAAAAGATAATAAGTAATTGATTACATATGTAAATTATTAAATTAATTTATTAATAAATTAAATTAATAATTCAAAACAAAACATGAAACTTTTGTACATTTGTACATAAACATTGCTCGACACCTTTTAATATTCTATCCATGAACCTACATAAAGCTACTAAAGGTAATGTTTTGGAAACTGGTCAAAAGCATTTCTGGGAGCTTTTTTAAGGTCCTTCTTTCACACAATCGGTTCTCGGATGAATTAAGTAAATATTGTATTCAGATGTTGTGTGTAAGGTGTTCCATTTACACCATTATTAGTTTAGGGTATCTTTAGGTCTTAAGATTAAGATATCTTTGTTTAAATGTGTGTATTGAAATGATTCTCAATTGCTTAAATAAATATTTTTATTTATATTTTTTGAAATATAGCATTAAATTCAATGATGGACTTTTGACGATTTTTCCTAATTCTGGATGTGTCCACTCACAGCAATGATGTATTGTATAAAAATTCTCTCAACTTTAGAATTGGTGTCTCCCGCCGAGTTAACCATAGCTAAAGAATTTCACTGTATAATTGTTTTAAAATTCATAGAAAATAAATGTAACCAATATGTGTGTATTAAGTATTTTCCCTTCTTGGAACATATTTGAGTTGCGCCGTCTTTTATCCGCCACCCAATGTGAGTCTTTGTTTCCTTTTACTTATAATAATAGATACGGTGTAAGATTACTGTTAGAACAACTAAGTATGATGTTTTATTTTTATGGATAAAAACACTAGACATATCTACGTCACCTATTACGGAGCCATGCGAACAGCACATCATTTATGTCAAACAAAATCACGATGGAGGTTGTTACTCTCTGACTCTATTTTACTAAAGAAAATTAATGATCTATGAAAACTGTGGGTGTAATATTTTTTGTTATAAATTACTTACTCAGACAATATTCTTTAAATAATTATTTATACTTTTTTTTTACCTACTAAAACTATTTACATACATATTAATATATAATGGGGCTTATTCTAGTAAATTTACGCGCATGCTATTAGTTATATAATCATAGACATGTTAAGTGGATAAATTGAAGATTGTTCTTACGGTAACAATTTGGTGCGTGAATTTACAATATATATTTATTACGTAAATTACTATTTCATCACAAGTAACAAAAGTATGATTATACTTTCTTTTACAGCATAAGTATATAGACGACGTATGCAAAAAAAAAACTGTTCACCTAATTCAAAACGAAATACATACATTTTAACATCATCAACTTCCTCGACTCAAATTAAATCAATTATAAAGCAGCATATTTCATGTGATTTAGGTTTAGAGATACACACATACATACATACATAAGTGTATCATATACCTACATAAAATGTCGTTCCAAAAGTATCTCTTTCTAAGTCTAGTCAATCCGCTACAAGACGTCGTCGTCTCGCATTTATTAAATATTTCGTAAGAATTTTTTCCTTGAAAAGCACTAACCATTTTTTGGGGGTCAACATATAATCGTTTTTTATAGACGAGAAAAAAGTTTATTTTTTTTTTTTTATTTTTCAAATTTTGTCTAATGAAACGATTGTTATATCATAACATAAGGTAATCGATTTTATTATATAAATATACATATACATACTTATGTTATAATTTTTTATAAGAAAGAAAAAGCCATATTGACTAATATACTTACTAGGTACATATAATATATCTGTATAATTAGTAAATGTATTTTAAATCAGGTCTTGTTGCGATTAATTTAATTGAACTTCATATAAGATTTATTTATTTATGACGTAACAATTTGTGTAAGATTTGTTTTATAACCAGATAAGTAGGTAGGTATAGCACTATTATGATGTCGACCAATCATTTTGAAGATTGCTTTATGGTAATGTTATAAATTTTAATAGTTAGTTCAGAAGTACCTAATATACATTTAAAATAAAAAATGTCTAAATAAATATAGATTTTTGCAAAATTCAAGGAGAGAAGTCTGATTTGTTATCAATGTCAGAATCACTTTGATTGCTATAGGAAAAGAAAAAATAATATAGATTTTAAATTATTGTTCCTTGAATATTTTTGATTTTTTTTTCTATATGGTTCTGTATTTGCACTTACATGTTGAACATAAAATTAATGTTTGGTATTACCTTTTTGGACTTTAGAGTATCATCAGAATTGACCTCTGATTATTTTTTTTTTAATGTGAAGGTTAACACAACAAGATCATTTTAGCATCACGACGGATTACCTCGATTATTTATTATGACATTAGTATTTAGTTGCACCTTAAAATGTCATAAACAATGATACCAAAATAAAAGTGATGAGCAACCCTACAAAATCAAACAAACCATAAATTTGTTTAGATCATTTTAAAACTTAACTAACTGACAAACTATGACAATTATTGACTGGTTAATAAAATTTTCTTAATGTTTGTTATAAAAGAGCCAGTTTTGACTTTAAACAGTTAGTAGATATATTAGGAGAGTTCTGGACCTATTTGATTGGATGATGTGTTATTACCGCTGCTATATAAATACTTATCCTAGTATATATTCCCAATGTTACTAAAATTATGCAGAAATCAGAATTTAATTTGAAAATTTGAAAATTTACAATTCAAAAAGATATTTTAATCCTCAATACGGATCATTTTCTTTGAAACCTAATAAAACCATTAACTCATACCATCAGGTGAAAAATTAAGTCAACGGGGGTCACCCTATTTTCCATTAGTACGCTTAAATAAATTTATTTTAAAAGGAAAAGGTTCCGACCATCGATTAAAAGTAAACTGTTAATTATGTACATAAATGTTTAAATACATAACAAGAACAAGACATTATAATAAGTATTCACGTATACAATTCTTATTGAATTGCGAATAAATTAAAGTCTTAAGTAGAGTCCACACCAAGTATTTTTGCGAAAGGAAACATAAAGAGAAGATTTGTATAAATGTCAATATGTATAAATGTATATAATATACATATGTAAGTACCTCTATAAAAACAACAAAATTGTACGCATAAAATGCCTTGAAATCTTTTCTTTCATGAAAATATGAGAAATTAGCAAACATTAAAAAAAATGTAATAAGTATGCCATTTTTCAATGTGTGTAGGTACATACATCCATACATATATTCCTGCCATATCTTTGTATTGTATTTTGTATACAAAATACTTTCGTTTATTTGTGCATGCAAATTATTATTAGTTATATAACACCTTGCCTCTCTGAACTGTTATAATATTTAATAAATTGTAAAATATTTTAGAGCTGATTGCAATTTTTGTGGACTTCTTTAGATATTTTTTTTTTTTTATTTTTCGCTAGCCTATATACTTTTGTGTGCATGTAAAATTGTAAAGGTTAACGACGATTTTTAAATTTTCGCTTAGTATGATAAAATTCCACACGCAACAACGAAGTCGTTCATAATACTTAATGCTATATCAGATATTGTGAATAAATGTCAGTATAATATCTTTGATAAAGTAAGTAGTTTGGGTTTATGATGTTTTTAGATTAGATTAGTCAAGTTCACTATGATTTTAAAAAAAAAATCTAACATTTCCAAGTAACTATTTTGGTGACGACTTAACTTACAAAAATTACAGTTTAAATTGCTAATACTTAGATTTATTGATAAATATAAACTAGCATTTAGGAAAAGTTCATTTTAATTAGTTGATTTAATTAAAATGCCTGAAGTAAGCAATTTAAATCACATTTTAATTAAATCATAGTGTATAACTGTCTTAAATAATTAATTAATTGAATTATATAGGTCTCAGTCGACTATAATTTAAAATGCGATTTAAATAACTTTCGTTTAAATACCCATAAGTCCGTTACCTACATACCTCTACTTAAGCTATTTTGTAAACTTACCACAATTACAATTTCTCTATTTAAAACACTTAGGTAAATACATAAAGTAAACAGTAAAATATTTCAATAATTGTTTTATGATAAATCTAAAAAAAAATGAGATCATTCATAGCTCTTTTTTAAAAATTAATCTTTTAAACGGGTCAGACAATAAAAACTATTATCAAGAAACAAGATCTCTTTATTTTTATCTGCACTACACTTATTTACACTGTGACAAATCAATAGCTGATTCATTGTATGTACATATTTACTTTTGCCTTATCAATTCCATAATATGTGAATCAAATGAAATATTTGCAGACACTTCAGCTATATTAGGTTGCATGATTGCTGATATATTGTATTATATAAAGTCAGCAATGTGAATCACGTGAATGGCATGAATTTATTTTCTTATTTTTGATAATCGTTTTGAATCAATTACTTAAGTGTTTCCTGTGATACACATAATATGCGCATACGAGAATTAAATAATCATTGAAAAAATTAGACAAATCTGATTGTTGACAAGAAATGAGATATTGAAATATTTTAATAATAGACATTTGACAGTTATAAAAGCGATAGGGTCAATGTAACGCACCGTTCCGTTCGGTTCCGACAATATATATTTTTCTACTTTTTACATACGGGATTGTAGACAACTATAGTACTAAGATGTTTGTAATTCAATTAGGACTAGTAACATTAAATGCCCTATGTAACCTTAAATTCGAAATAAATGATTATTTTTTCAAATCGGACAAAGCGTATCACTACACAGTTTTGACAGCCAAATTGAGGTTATGTGTTCCATTCCATTCCGTTCAATTTTAATTTAAAAAAACTCTTGACGTACCGTTCCGTTTAGGTTCCTGTTCCTCTTCATTGTAATATACCTACCGTAAAGCTTAAGCACTGGCATGTCATATTGACATTTTTAATATTTATAAACGATACGATGTGTTGCATTGTGGCCATAGCTATACTTTCTCACCTGTCACCGTAATAAAATGAAAAGACAAATCTTTAATCAGATACGATAAGTTGCACTAAACAAATTATTACCAAACATGCTGTAACTGTAACCGAAATGACTATGCTAAAAATACCGAAGTTATGAACTTTTGAGTGATCGACTGAATGATCATCCGATGTTCACAGAATTACTAATCATTAATTTCCTATATCAATTAATTTTCAAAGTTATCATTTTAATTCTGGTGAAATTCGGATAACTTATAATTGAAGCGTTCGAGTATATAAAAACATCGCTAAATCACTTTTGAGTGCGTGATCGTTCGATGATCACAGAATGACTACTTCAAGTTGTAATACTGGTAAAATCCGGATAAATTGATAAACTTATAACTTAAGCGTTCAACCATATCAGTGCCGATTTTATCATAATGCATATATCACGCACTGTGTCTGGACTCTGGATCCTTTATTCACCGATGCGCATTAAATGATAATCGACTGTTCGATTCAGCGAACTATGTATTTTGTATAACTTAGAACTTTTACAATTATCTCGAAAATTTTGACCTTTAATCAACTTCCATTTTCAAAACTGGATGGAGGCGGATCTGTAAACAATAAACAACTTTTTGTAAATAATACATAACAAAAACAATATTTTGTCTGCGAGACTTTATAATATACTTTAACCTACGACACTTGCTTAATCACGTTTCTTGATAAGATTCTTACATGCGAATCATTTTACACGATGCAAATAATTAGCACGTTTTTGATATCAATGTATTCAAAACACAAACGCATGTGTAATACATATAAATTACTTACATTTTCTCTTCAGATTACTTTATCAGTAAACAAATAAGTAAATAATAATATACTTAAATACCAAAAATCATTTCACCAAAGCGTGATCACATGTAAGTAGCATTAGTATACATATATGTGTATTATAAACTCCGTACTCTGACCCGACTCTTTATTACTAAGTAGTTCAGTATCTTGGACCTTCTATATAAGTAGCAAAGGTGATTGTTGTTAATTAATTTAAATCAAAACATAATTACTATATGATGATATTACTGGTCCGTTCAAGTTAAACAACAAGAGTTCAACTAAGGTATTGCATATATATACATACCTACACCCAAACATTTATTAAAAATGGTTGTGTTTCAAAAAATTTACCAAATTCAACTAAGAAGTTTTTAATTTATTCAATACATGCACCTTGAAAAATATTTTATTTAGATAAGAGAAACTGTCTTGTCTCTTACAAATGTACATATATCTGCCATGTCATAATGGATGTAGTCGATGAACCTTGAGATAGAAATACAATTTTTATTGTACTTATTATTGTTATTATAGACGTTAACACCTCTTAGAACTTAGACTAATAATCAAATTATCAATTATATAATTATTACATACAAATGTGTATTGATTATTATTTAAATTTGATAATAGAGATTAAATTGGCAAACTCTCCAACACCCACACATACAAATTGTTTATAGTAAACAATTTGTAAAATTATAGTAAATAATATTAAATGTTTAAATGACTTCTGTGACTTGCATTTTTTATTTATCAATTTTAGTAGAAAAAAAAGTTGATTAAGTTGTTTTTCTTCTGTTTTTTTTTAACTTTTAGAAATATTAAAATTATCAGAATAATGTAAGAAAGTAAATAAACTGTTTTGATTAGCAATTTTTTTTTTAATTGAATTGAATTTGCGGAACCTTATTTACATGTTGATGGTTATTTGTCAAAAGGGCCTAACCCTCATTTTTCATATTTTTCAGGAGAGAGCATTTTAACAAAGAGATTGTTTAAAAAGCAGGTAAAAATCATATTTTGTCGTGAAATGTAGTAAAATAGTGTTCCCAGATAGTGTTAAATATCCCAAATTACCGGATTTCATAAAAAAGACCATTTTTGAAAAAAAATGATGTTGGGGCCTTTTCTCAAATAACCATCGATATATTTATATGAATGTAAATTATGTTGTTTCAAAACAGCATCCTATGACATTGTAACGAAACGTCCATAACAGTGTCATATTGATTTCCATATACAATGTTTAGGTTTAGGGGGCTGTTGGCCCCTTACCACTGAGACCTGAAAGATCTATTGTGGATGCCCCGTCAAAAGCTTTAAAATGTCCTCGTTTAGCATGTTAATGAATTTTATCACTCCCGATATCTATACTTATTTCTATTTATTCAAAGCCCCCATTGCACAGATCAGACGTGATTTTGTTTTAGTTTATTATTTTACGCATTGATTTTCTCTTATTTAATCATTGTTTGCTTATAGAAATTATCTTAAAATGCATTTCATTTATTATCTGAAGCTTATTCTGGGACATATTAATTGATAAACATTTGATAGTTTCATACGGAAGCATTCCTTCCTTTACATTTTAGCAGGATTCGTTACTGATATGTATTCCGTTGCGGTTAGTTTATTAAAAAAAAATTGTAATTCTGAAAATTAGCTCCAATGACACTTTCAATCATGAATGAAAGATCAAAAAGTGACAGAATGACATAAGGAGAAAAAGGAAAAGTGAAACAAAAAGTGTGGGCAAAAACTTCTTTCTAATTTGCTGCAAGCACATAATAGATTAATAAATGTATCGAAAAATAAAAATATTATTATAAAAGGCCGTTATGCTGTTAACATAATATGTAAATAAATTAAAATCTGTCCATTCATTATTTGGGCTAATGAAGACGATGATGTCTTACTATTAAGCAGTTACTGTAAGCACTTTTTCTGTAAATTACTTTTGGAAATTCCACTTACCAAACAAACATTCACTTCTATAATTCTAATTCATCAAAAATAAAAAAAACAAAACAAAACAAAAATATCAAAATCATTTATACTCGCCTCTTATATAAACTTGAAATGAAAAAAATTAAGAAAATCCAATTTAATTAAATTGCGTTTCTTTTGAGTAATTATATGATGTGTATTATCATCACAAAACATCTAATATTAGCATGAATTGCATAATTTACCTAATATTTTAAAGTTAAAGTAGGTATGTAATTAAAAATGTGTATATAGTCGATAATCATTGATGGCCCACATCTTCGTTCATTTTGTTTATCTTAAGACAAAAAATAAAAAAAACGTGATATGATAATTAATATTTAATTCTATTTACTTTTGATTCAATTAAGACTTTTCAGAAATCGAACAAAATTTGCTAGAATAAAAAAAAAAAGTCGTAATACATTGATGAATTGGGATACCTAACTGGTGCGGTATTGTATATACTTACCTATATTTCTAACCTCCAGTTCGATGACATTTGACGGCGTAAGACCTTTCTAAAAAATCTTTAAGGTCAACCGGCTGTACTTTTGCTAGGTGAGAGAATCGCAATTTTTTTTAACTTTTCGTATATTTTTAAATTAACTTATGTATGTATCTACGTAGTTATATATACGCCTTAATATACATCATACATACATACATACATACTGTACAGGGTGATTCCTTTGCTATAGTCCAAACGCATATGATGCCCTGGACCTAGATTTTTAAGTGGAATTCGATCTACTCGGCCCAACGTTCAATCTTCGTACGTGAGAAAAACACTTCATATTTTACTCCCAGACAGGGATCGAACCTGAGACCTCCCGTTCCAAAGGCATTACCACTGATCTATTTTATACTTAGAGGAAAGAAAATTGTCCAAAACTTGGGCAACGGTTTATTTCCGGACATGGGTTTAGTGGATTTTTTTTCATAATATTAACCCATCCATACGCCCTATACGTTTAAACTATACCAAATGAATCACCCTGTATATGTACCTACTTATAATAATTCAGGTTATTTTAAAATTATTTCCGCGGAACCACGCTTTTAATAATAATAAATTTATATCAGAAATAGCCTCCTGTCCTGACGTCCATATAAATATTTTTGTATAACATTTTATTTCAAAATTATTTTCCAAATTTTTCCCTCTCATAAAGATTTTCTCCATTTTGCTAATAAAATTATAAAAAATTTGTCAAAAACTTAAAACTAAGGAGAAAAATTGTATTCGAAAATATTTTTATTAAATTCAGTAAAATTGTTGTACGCTGATTTTCGAAAGTACTTTACATAACCACAAAAAAATTACTCAGATTTGCCACTGATCTTATATATATATATATATATAGTAGAACTCTACGACCTACCGTATAAAATCAAAGAAAAATAAATCATCAACACAAATAATTGCTTAACCTTTACGTGATCCAGAAGTACATAGTACTCAGAAATTCCTTAATTTTTTGGTATATTCAGTCATCTTAAACTTTCCAACTGACTAAAGTTTACACATCATTTCGATAGGAAATTGTTTAACAATCATTTTGATACAGAAGATCTATCTAGATTTATCTGTAATGGTTGCCTCTCAATATAGATTTAATTAATACTGCAGTTAAGATTTTCGGTTTTGCGAAAAAAGTTCCGTTCCAAACCAAATAAACGGGTTGGGTAGTTCTGCCATAGACTTTTAATTTGACTTACGAGTACCTATGTACAAACTTTGAATTTTCCAGTACAAGGAATAAATGCTCGTATATAATTTAAAATTTATGCGATTATAATTAACATATACATACCTGCATACCTACAGTACATTAAATAAGTAAAAATAATTTTAATTAGGTCTGCCATTGTACACATATACATGCATGTATGTATAGATGTGTGCATGTTTGGTTTAGTCAGGTAAATTCTTTGGTAAAATGTAAGGTCAAGCATTTTTATATTTGAATTATGGATGAAGACTGAAATATTTTGCATTTGTGCAGTTAGTATCCACTTGTGCGTAAACCTTTAACTTTACATATGTACCTATGTATATATATTTATTTATTTATTTTTGATTGTGCTGATAGAATTTCGAATAACGAAAATGTAAGATGGCAGATCATAAAGCTAGTTTAAAGAATTTGACTAATGTACCTACAAAGAAAAAAATTTAAATCTATGATTTCTACGGCAATGGTTATTTAAACCAGCGATTCCCAAATGAGGGGTCACATAAAACTAAAATTGTGTCACGTAAAATTAAAAATGTGAATGCGTTTTTCAAATATTAATCCTTTGCACCGCGTAGGCGCCGCTATTGCGCCATTTGCTATCAGTTCACTAACACCATAGTGCGCCGCTATTGCGCCATTTGCTATCATTGGACTAACACCATAGGCGCTGCTATTGCGCCACTGATTATTCTACCAAAAAAATTAAAACAATTACCAAGTGTAGTTTTCTGCCATATTTCAATAAATATAATTAATAAGTTCAAATATCTTTATTAGAAATTATTTAAAAAAAAAAATGCAAAGCGGTCGCTGCTATGGCCGTCTAATGCTTATGCTATGTGAAACCAGCGCATATGACGTTGAAAGGGAAACCACTGAAGCATAATGCTGCGTTTACATTCTTGTAGTGCTTATGTACATACGTATATAACGAAGAACACCAGAAAATATTGAGATATGTTATCCTATCCAATAACTTTAAAACCGCATTTAATAAATAAAAACAAAATGAGACTTGATCGTATAAAAAGGAAAAAAATCGATCATTATTTTAATTTAATGTATAAAAAAATAATTTTGTGTATTAATTTATTTTTATTTTGATCAATTAAAATTTAGTTTGTTTTGAAATTTCCAAACCCGATTAAGTATAGTGAATCCGGGACTGTTCGAAGACGAAGAATTTTTATTAATTCGAATACCCGATTTTTTATTTACTAATAATTAATATTTATTGCTAGGTAATAGTACATTATATGTACGTACATAAATAGACTATTAATATAAATTATCATTACAATCAAGTGCATCTAATAATAATCTAATTAAAAGCGTTCAACCTTTGAAGCTTGAACCCGAACAAAGTTTAATAATGATAATGATGAAATGAAAGAGTCAACAAGTTTTTTTTTTTATTTTTGTTTTTATTATTATTCTATATACATTACTTATGTATGTGAAACTCTATTAAAATTTGCAACGTGATATCTCTGCAATTATGTCATGACTTTATTGCCTCATAGTTTACCTTACTTAATTATTAATTTTTCATTAAAAATATTATGTATGTAGGTAATAGATGCGCGCGCGCGGTGGGCATTTCTCATCGAATTTGTGAAGACATTGAAAACATTTATTTATAATTTTTTTTTTTTTTGCTTTTTCATTACAGGTATGGCTTACGTCGTATGGGTCGAAATGATGAAGCCGAATTCTCTAGAGAAAGTATTGTCAATTTAATGGAAAAATTTGTAAAAACAGTAAATGTAATGGATGAAACGATTTTGGTGCCATGCCGTTTGCTAGATCGATCGGTAAGTTTTTGCACTAATATACATTTTAATTATGTAAGACGTACAAACGATAATATAAATTAACTAGGTATGGGCAGGGTTAATAACTTTCTCAGAATTTTAGATATGCTGCCGAGAAAAAAAGTATAAAATGACAATTAGTAGGCTTTTTTTATCGATTCTGGCAAAAACTCATTTCTGTCACTAGTTCTTCATTTGAATGTGTCAGAAACCAAACGGTTGTAACTCCAAAAAATGAAAAGTTAAAATAATTGATGTTTTGTAATAAATGTTTGTGATAATTATTTTTTTGATTATAAAAAGAAAATAGTACTTGTAGTTATAGCTTACAAATCAGATTAAAGTTATAAGATGTAAAATATGTAAAATTTATAAAATAATGCAAAAGCATTAAAAAGAAATAAGTAATTGGTTGGGCAACTGAAAAAAAAATTTTAAATAAAATTCAAAAGCCACACAAATTTTGTGAAAAATTAAAATATCAATAAAAAAAATTAGATTTTCATTAAGTCTAGAAGTAGTGAAATGGTAATATAATGAAATAAGAGAATTTGCATAAAGTGGAATTACACCGTTTGGGTTTTCTGACACATCCATTTAATATAAACAAAAATAAAATCAAAATCACAGAAAAATAGAATACAAAATTAAAAATTCAGAGTAGTTTTAAAGTAGGTAAAGAAGAGTACGGCTTATAACTCTATAATAGAGACTTTGTTCAGATTAAGTACTTCAATACAACCTTTGAGAATTCTATTATATTCTATATCTATTGCTCAAGAAAATAACGGTTTTAGCGAATTCTAATTTATGTTATTGTTGTTGTTATTATTGTAACGGCTAAATTACTCAAATGGTCACGATTTTTGAGAAATATCGAGAATTAGATAGTCTTTGGTTGAGGCATTGCCTCCAAGACGTTCCGGGACGTACGTGTGTACGTAAAACCAACCATCTTTGAGAGCTCTTATGTTTTTTTTTTATATATAACTGGACCGACAGCTTAAAGTGACTCCGAATCAATCGCGACACAAGTTCATTTCCTGTTGGGGAGATGATTATGATTCATTTTTATTTGAAAAATTTCTTATGAAAATCTACCCCAGCAGGAATCGTCAGGCAGCGTCTGCCCGGCATCCGAAGCTAGGAACTGGCTTGGAACTGTCTTTGCAGTTAGATGTTGAATTTGACGAACAGTTTTCAGTTCTTTGGAACTTTAGATAATAATTAAACAGTTTGCAGTCAAAACAGTCAGTGGTATATGTTCAAAATACCTATTCACCCGATAATCCACAGAATTTAATTAATTATCATTTAAATAATCCCACCTCGGGTTATGCAGCCAATAAAGTCGGGTTTTTTGGTCGAATTAGGTATAAATATACAAATATACAAATAGATATCAGTTTTAGTGTTAAGAACTGAATTTTTTCTACAACAACAAAAAATCCCCCAAATTTAATTTTTTTTCCAGTTTATGCCTACGAATTAATTTAATTAATTTTTAATTACAGTTGATCAAACATATACACTAAAACTAAAACTACAAAAAAAAATGCATATCATTATCGATATTAATTTATTGTTTTCGATGAAATGACTAAAATTAATCATGCAATTTACATCACGCCAAACCCATGTGTGTTGTAGCCATTAAATTATAAAATTAAATTAAAAAACAACAACAACAACAACAAAGACAATACCTCGAGGCTATAATAAGTGTGCAATCATCGTCACATCATTGCGCGCACAGTCTCTATCTCTCTATATACTATTTCTGTCATCAATACTATGAGAAAATTATAAAAGCATCGGGCTTGATGATCCATTCTCCTCTTCAAATAAACTTTGAAAATTATTTTCAAATATTGAGTAGTTGCCAAGATGATGATGATAGTAATTTTAGTTACTTGAAATTGAAATGCTTTTCTTTAACTTTTTAAAGTGATTTATTATAAAACACGCAATGATCGTATGTTTATTTTATTTAATTTTTTTTTTTTTTGTTATTCTGTTACAGGTTGGCGACGCCTCAGACACTGTATGCGATTCATTAAAAATTCAACATCACAAGAAGAAGGGCACATCTGTTCATGAGAAATTAAATTCAGCTGAACTATTTAATTTGTATAATATGCTGAATGGTGTTAAGACTGATCTTCTGTGGGGCCGTAATAGTGAGGAACAACCAGAAGAAAAACAATCTCAACAACAACAACAACAACAACAAACAAACATTAGCAGCAGCAACAACAGCAACAACAACAACAACAACAACAATAATAATAATAGCAATAGCAATGTTGATCATGGTAGCAGCACCAATAACAGTAGTGTTGAAATAAAAGAAACGAAAGGTCATGTACGACGTCCAAGTACAACATCGGTGGCCTCATCAAATTCAACAAATACACTTAGTGATACAGAAAGTGAATTATCAAATGAAAATGATTCGGGAATTGAAACAGAAAGTCATCATGAAATTGATAAATCAACAGAATTGGCTAGACAGTATAGGACGCATTTATTAGGACTCTATCGTTGTCTAGAACAAATGACTGATGCCGCTAATTATTTAACAGCCAGATATCAAAGTGATGTAGGACCAGTTTAATATTTAACAATTAAAAAAAAAAAAACAAAAGAAAAAAATTAAAATTTTAAATTAAAAAAAAAAACGAATTAAAAAACTAAATTAAACAAAAAGAGATATAAAATATTATTATACTAATTTAATTTATTATTATTTTTTTTTTTATTATTTTCAATCAAGTGCTGCTTTTCCGGTCATGGTTATTGTGACAAAAATCAAAGTAATTTAAAAAAAAAATCTTTTGATTATTGTCATATAGAAATGTCCATTATGTTCAAGACACTTTTATATAAATTGTCGGCGTCGGCTTTAATATAATTTCTTTTTGTATGTAAATGGAACTAAATAATAATAAAAAAAAGTAATCGAACTGACATTTTCTTTTAAATACATGCACATGCACATACATATATTACATACAGTGCTGTGCATAAAGTTAGGTATAAGGCATATTTTGTATGAAATAGTCGAAATGCAGTAATTTCTCTCACTTGTTACGACCGATATTTGAAAAATCTATGAAATTATTTTCAAACGATAATATTTTCTGAAAATATGAAAGAAAAATAAGGATAGCTGTAGGATTGTTCGACAAAATAGGAACGAAAAATTCAAAACTATGGAATGTCCAATTAAAACCGTAGACTAAACATGTGAATTATTTGTTTCACTTTAGAATGTGATTTTCTAAAGGTGTGAAGTAATAGATTTCTCCTGTTTCAGGTTTTAATGAGCTATTTCATAGCTTTGAATTTTCCGCATCTATTTTTTTGCACAACAGAGTATCCTTAAATCCTTCAATTGTCTTTATTTTTCTTTTATATTTTCAGAAAATAGAAATATCAGATATCAATCCTAACAAGTAGGAGAAATTACTGAATTACATACAAAATATGCCTTACCACCTATTTTTATGGACAGCACTGTACGGGGAACACGTTTTTATACTTTTGGATGGGCGTTGTCACACATTGTAGAATAATTCAATGCTCAGTTTATTGATTGTTTTATGAGCTTTTTACTAAAGGATATCGTTGGTTTACAAACAGATATCACTAAGTACATTTTTCAATTTTTGAGTTTTTTATACTTTAAACTGGCAACCAGATATTTTACAGGTTTTAAGTCGCAATTTGATTGCACCAAGTGCAATCGTGCTATATATGTAATAATACAATTAGAAAACCCTAAGTTAACTTTGTGACTTTAAAAACTTTGTTTTTTGACTTAGTGAGTTCTGCATTTAGAGCAACGATATGAATCGTACTATTTTTTTTTTCAAATTGTATAGTGTGTATAAAAAATGTCTAGTTGTTGTTTTTTTTTTCTTTAGAGTTTTGTTACACAAACCAAAAATATTGTTATTTATAGTGCAGGAGGAGTTTTTTTTTTCTTTAGCTTACTTTTTTTTTAATAATTTGTATATATATAAATTTTGTGCATGTTGCTGCAATATGGGTTTATTGGTAAATGCGTGAACTTTTTTTTGTAGTTCTCTAAAATGTATGTTTTGTATATATTTTTTTTTTTTATTCGTCAAAAAAATTCATACTTCACAGTTGTAAAGAAAAACAAAACAGATTTTAAATATTTAATTATTTAAATACACTATAAATATATTTATAAGTCTAATTCCAATCACAACAAAAAAAACTTATTCCACAATAGATTTTTTTTTTTAATATTTAAAAAAAAATATTTTGTTATAAAATTGTATGCTATGAAATATAGATTAAACATTATATTATAGTTTGAAATTTTTTATTGTTATTATTATTTGTTAGGAGAGGTGGTAATAGGATAATATCCAGATTTTTCTTCTTTTATTTTTTTTTTGTTACTGGTCGTGAACTTTTGTCATAAAATAATTAATTTGATCGTAAATAAGTTTTTAATGAATCATAAACGAAACTACAAGAGCAACTTAATCCAGAAATCGTATTTTGATTGTATATTGGAGAATACCCCAGACTTTTAGTTCTAAATGAGATCGTTCTTATTATTGAATTTTTAACTTTTTTTGTTTTTTTTTTTTTTACTCTGCAACACCAGACTGAAATATCATCTATAAAATGCAGTTTTAATTGTCGTTGTATTTTTTCGAAATTATTGATTGAAACTTAATACGGCTATATCTCAATTCTTCTACACCATCTCTCGAAAAGATGATCATCCCACGTAATGCGTTTTTGTAAAAAAAAATTACGTGAAATTATCGTTTTCAACAAAAATATCAAATTTATCACACCGGCAATGCATAATTTAATTAAAATAACTATGACAAGAGCCACCCTAGTATTGGTAGTTTTTTTCCGATGATCCATCCTCAGCTAGAAGAACACCATGCTGGGCAGCATCAAATGCCTCACCAAATGTTGTAAAGGATCAATATTTGACATTTTCAAGGCATACAAAATTCTGCAAAATAATACCCAAAATGATCGCTTACCGTTAAATATATTGGTTGATAACTGTCACTTTTAAATGTGATAACTTATCGTATTGTAAACTCACCATAGTTACGGAAAGTCATCTTGACTGTCAAATTGGAACTAATTTTTTTACAGAAATGCACTGCTGGTGCGCCCTAGCATGAATTACGTAACGAAAGTTTCGAAATGGCTAATTTTCTAGCATATATTCCGACATCAACAATATGGCCGACTACATATGGAGAAATGTCCAGTAATTTCAATTGGTAGAACTCCCGAGAGTGTTTTTTTGTTGTTGTTGGAAGAAATCGAATAAAATGTAAGTTTTAACCTGTAATTTAAGAATAATTTAATATCAATATTTAGCTTTTTGACAAATATTACGTTACACATGCGATGCCAGTTTTCGCTTCCGTTACGTTAAGGTTAAATAATTCTTAAATGAGGCCCCTATATATGAAAAAATCAGTTAAATCTGCTTAAAGTCTATAATAAGGGGAAAATGCCAACCTAGCGAGTGCTCGAATTCTTCAAATTTGTGCTTCGTTTCTTTTCTTTAACTGTACGTACATTAGGGTGCATTTTCAATGTATGGAAGTTTTTTTTTTTGAGAAATTGAAATGTGGCGGGTGTGGAAAACTTGGGTATGGGTATAAAAAGAATTTTGGTGAAATTT
>JANSTT010001375.1:0-34517 GCA_026745375.1 Platyura marginata
CATCACTTGCTTTGATGCAAACCGGTTTGCATCAAGAATCACTTGAGTAATGACAACACTGTGTGGCATGGCCTATTCGTTGTTGTGATGAAAACGCACAAATTGTATCGCATACAGTCCACGATGTTTAATTTATTTCAGCGTATCCGGATCGTTCGCATATAAGCGTCACATTTCTCACGAACACAATTCGTACGAAAACGCGTGGACAATCGGCTTAAATGAATTTCTACCTAAAAATATGTAAAAATCATGCTTGTTTCGCTCGTTAAATTGATGGTAAATATTATGTACATGTGTAAGTACATAGGTACACATTAGACTTTTATTAAAAAATGCGTCAATCTCAATATAACAGAAACAAATTTAATACAAATATTTTTTAGAACACAGATATTTGCTATTTGTTTAGTTGCTACCTAACAAATCGCTAGCAAACATCTTTATTAAATGGAGCAATTTTATATTTTTATTGACGCCTAATAAATTAAACTAAATAAATAAACAAACCTTATATATTATACCTAGTATTTATGTTTTTAGTTAAAAAAAACATAAATGGGACTATTAAATTTCATTTTTAGAGTCTTCAACATACATAATTTCTGAAATAGTCTCAATACCACCAAAAATATTTTATAATTTAATGAGCCTTTTTAAGGACAATACACCAGTGATTAGATATCTTCCTAAAAAAAGCCATAATTTGATAAAAGAATTTTAGTATGATGCAATACCCAGATTATAAGTAAACACATACATATATACATAATTTTATTTAAAATAGCTGGAAAATTGTGTTCATTTGTTGTTGTTAAAAACCGAAAAAAGAGTATTTAAATAATGAGTAATTATTTATTCGATACAGAGTATGTATGTATGTTTTTTTTTTGTTGAATGATAACATTTATTTTTTATTCAACAAAACAATCATTTTTATTGAAAATGCGCATTTAATAAATTATGTCAAATAAAAGAGTTGCCAGTTGATAACTAAGTACCTACAGGTAGCCCTCCTCGTATAACGCGATACTTCTATAATACGTTTTCGCTACAACGCGGTTTTGAAATTGCGGACGTCCCTTATACAACGCTATTGGTGTTTCGCATAACGCAGTCTGGACATTTCCAAATTTTGATTTTTTCACTTAAAATATTCTTTAAAATAGAATACACATTTTATACGAAGTTCTATGGTTAACTTTAAAATAAAAATATCTATTTATTTTTCTATAACCTGTATCATGTTTTCTAAGGGTGCGTTAATTGAAAACCATTCAAATTCAACTAAAAGTTCAAATTTTCCAGTTGATTTTTTTTTTAAATGAAGTTTTTTTATATCGCGCTTTGTATAACGCGGCATTTTTGTAGAACCTAACCTCCGCGTTATACGAGGGTTACCTGTATTTAAATTTTCAATATTTCATTAACGATCATACGTATGAATTCTATCTTTTATTTATAATACGTACTTTACTTAGGTGGGAATCTTTACACTAGCGCGAAACGGCCGATCTGTTGGTCTACCTCAGACCACTAGGTCACACTAACTCTATTATTGATATTTATCATGTTTATTCGAAAAAATCTTCTAAATTGACTTTTTGTTTTGTTTTGTTTTGTTTTGATGTAAATACAAACTGTCTACGAATGCAAATATGCCACATACGTACGAAACAACAATCTCAGTAGAAGTTTATGACCTTAAATTCTAAATGTAATTAAATTGATTAGAAAAAAACCGGCAATTTAATAAAGTAACGTTAATAGATAAAAAAAGGTGATCTATTTAAACTTTACATTGAAGCTAATCTTCCACTGATTGCATACAAAAATACACGTGTAACACACAAACATATACTATACATACATACATATACTTATATATATTGTTATTTGAGGGCGATCGATGCACCTCGATCTGTATTTAGATCTATTTTGGCCCCCTTCTTATTTCTATTTTTTTTTTTTTGAGCAACTCCATTGCCTAGAGTACATCCCCAAATCCAGTTTCCTTTAGGATTTTTTTTATTTCACATTGCAGTAGCAACAAAGCTTAACTCAAACAAATCTTGCAAGATGATTGCATTAATATTAGGTCTGAATATACAAAAAAAAAATTAGTACCATCCATGCCCAATATGAGTACTTGTGTATGAGTACTTGCATATTTCCACTTAAAAATTTTTTACGAGAAAGACAATGGTGCTAATTTTTTTTTCTACGATAAATATTAAGGGGCGTCACAAACTCTGTACTAAAGTTGTAATACCCTTTGATTAACATCATACGGGTATAAATATTTACGTAAGAGATGTTCATCATAACAATACTTATTTAAGTATTTTTATTTGCGACCCGATATGTCTTATGCTGGACACGTTTAACATTATAGGGAAGCTATTCCAACATATACGTAAATGAAATGCCTCTACTTACCTTCCAATGATACTGCATTCTTTAGAATCCGAACTAACGACTCCATTTTGGAATACATGCAGCACAGATGATGAGGCTGGAAGTTTTATCTCTGGATTAGGTGGTGATAGTTTTGTGCTATTAATAACAGCAATTGAATTTGAATGTATTGATTGAAAATAAATCAATACTAGTGTTAGGGTTGAACCAGCTATTATTAGTATTTTTATTGATGGTAATAAACTCGTCCAGCATCCATATAATAATCTAGAACAATTTGAACTGTTAATTGTGGCTTGCGTGTTGTCCGACGTTTTCAATTGCAACAATTTCAATAAATTTGGATTAATTAATTTTCTATGATTTTAGTCGAATAAAAAATGTTGTAGGAATACTTAATTATTTTTTTCAAATGTTATGTACCAATATCTTTAGATTCAAAAAAATTAAATATGACTAAAATACATACATATGTGTGCTTAATAATGAAGAGAAGTATAGGTAAAGTCTAAATATAGCAGAAAAATAAAAAAAAAAGCTAAATGTTTCTTCAGTTGAACTAAATGTATATACATATGTATAATAAACAATAACAACCAACTAGAATTATAATACAGCACCTCCTCTTATTTATATACATACATATGGACATATATTATACATTTAAATAGACAAGAAAATGACATCAACGTACAGTTTGTTAAAAATTATATAATTTTGGAGGTAAGACACATTTATTGTTAGCAGCAAACAACCTATGTATGTATGTACAACACTAATAAATGATCAATAAACTTTAGCTTTGTCACGAAGTATTATAGAAACATCAATAAAATAATATTTACTATTCTTTAAAAGTGTTGATTAACTACAGTTGATCCAATTATTAAAATTATAGTTTGGCACTTGTCACGCTATATATCTATATATAAAAATCGAGGTTATTCCTTATTTTTTTTTTCTTTTTCGTAAATAAAATTTTATTTGCTGGTAGATAAAGGTATAGAATATATAATACCGTGCATAAACACGTGGTAGTATATCTAAAAATGTCCAAATAACTTTTTTGTTAAAAATAGAAATGTAAAAATTTTCCTCAATTTGTCATTTTCCACTAAATAAATTTTATCGTTTTTTTTACTATCGTTAGATGACATTTTCAATAATCTATGCATAACTTGGTTCAACCAGCGTCCTTCTTTATTTTATCGTAGCGATGATTTAGCTTATCAGCGTCCAGCCTTCACACCTTACAGTCATATTTTACCTGGGAATTTACTACGAACAATGCCGGCGTTCATGAATTTGGTCGATAAGCGATCATTGAACGATCACTTTTTGTAAAATATCATACATTTATAATAGCTACTGTTAGTGATGAGCAAACGCAAGACCACACAGAGACTTCTCATTTAGTCTTTATCTTCCATCAGAAATTTTAAAAAAAGTAACCGAATCATTTGACGGGAAAAAATCAAATGAAATAAAAAAAATTCTAGTATGAATTTAAAAAAATTATAAATCAATTTTATGTCACTAATCGATAAATTAAAATTTGTTTATAGGAAATTTTTATTTTATTTAACTACTTGCACACGATTTTTTTACGTAACTACTCGCACGGTGTATAGTGTACACCACATATATTATTTATCATCAGACAACTAAATCTCAATAAAACCATTACTACATCATTATTTTTTTTATAAATCATAAAAAATAACCAAGCAGAAGATAAAATACACAAAATAATAAATACATACTTTGATATTATGTATAAACATAATTGATATTCTATTGCTCAGATAAGTTAAATACATATGTCTTTTACTGTTTTACATTTATTACACCTTACACGTAATGATGAGGACTTACATTGAAACTGATAGGCATCTCTTGGCAACATATTAAAGGAAGGATACATAGAGCGGCCAGAGTGGAAAAACGTGTAAAAATAAGTTACAACAGATTTTGTATTATTGGTGTACTTTTTACACCAGTGCGAATAGTTAAAGATTAAACAATGAACACATCTTAAAAAGAATTAAATTTTTACATTTTAACAAGGATTGCATACAAAAATTGATTTGTTAAATATCTTTCTCGTCCTTTCATATATAGGAATGTATCAAAATTGTTTTTACCTTACCTGAATTTAGAATTTTTGTTTGATATGTGTGGAATCGATTTTTTCCTCGACAAGGTTTTGTTTCTCTTACTGTCATGTCTTTTCCTCATATTTAATTTACAAACTTCACCAGTTAAATTTGAAACTTTTTCTAAATTATAAAAATGTAAACAAAACGACGTCTTCAATACCTCTCCATTTAGATTTTAGAAAAACATAAAACCACTCCATGTTACATTCAGACATTTTGTTCGACAAATCCTTTTTGTTTTCATAATGCGCATGATTATCAATAAGGGAGCCGATAGGTATGTGTCCAAAGTATTTCACAAATGAGCGGCATTTTTGAAATATTTATTGATGCGTTATTCTTATACTGTTGATAAAATCTTACAAATAGTGTTTTTAATATTTTTATTAAACATATATCTTCATTGCATCTATATAATTTTTATATATATTTATATAATATGTGATACATAAAACATTGGCCCATTTGATTATCTAAACGCTAACAATATATATATATATATATATATATATATATTTATATACTAATTATTACATTAAAGAACAACATCGGGCTTTTCGCATCTATCACTGCATAACGGATTTGGTTTTACTATTTGACCCTTGTAAGCTCTGTGCGTTTGTACTGTATACTTTCTTCTAGTTATTGGCCATGATAATAGAACATGTTCTTCAGTTGTGTCTGATTCAGAAATACACCCACCCGTACTGTATTGCGGTTCATCGAGTGAAGAACATTTTCTTAACGACATTCGGGAATCAGTTCTCGAAGTATTTGTCGAATTACCTTCTGCATCTAAAAATGGATTACTTGTTTCTACAATATTATTTTTATCCTTAAACGAAAAACTTGATTTCCTTCTACAATTGATATACATTGGCAAATTATCACTTGATGATAATGGCGCTAGAGCTATATCACTGTCCTCAGAATAAGCCCTTGTTATCAATATTCTTGGCGATTTAATTCCATGATCATACAGTGGTTCACTGCTTTCATTTTTATTTAATTGATCGTTGACGTCTATTCGTAAAACTTTATTCAGCAATGACGTAGCTGTACTTACACTACTAGACTTACTAGATTTGGAATGATATGGCGATATAGTTTCAGTTTTGTCAAAATTTCTGGGACTACCATTTTTAAGCACAGATCTTAATGATTTCTTTAGATTCACATACAATTCTTGTTCATTATTTATACCACTATGATTTTGTTCGATGCCAGGAATTTGCAATGTATTACAGCTGGATGTTTGTGGTATTGATCGATTTGGTTCCGAATCGGCAAATGTTAGACTGGTTGGTCTCCATGATATCTCAGACGAAACACGTTTCATTGTTGGTGCATTATCTCGGTATCTGGATCGTTCAATATCAACTATCGTTTCTGATAAACGTCTCTGTGGAATTGGTCTATTGAATACTCCTAATGTTGCTAGCGATGGACGTCTAGAACCACAAGTGGAAGGAGTTCTGGCTTGTATTTCTTGTGTAATTTCATTTTTTGTTTTCTTTTTACGCCAATAATTTTGGAATGTTTTTCTCATTGTTTTATTTTTGATTCCATATAGGAGACCATTAACAGATGATGACAGTGTTAGTAGTATTGATGAGATTAGAACAACATATCGATTCGTTTCCAGACTTCTAGGTACATTTCCACTATAGAGTGCCGCCACTGAACTATTCCATAGTATTGTTATATAGTATGGACAGTACAGAACCATAAATGATCCAATAAATTGAAGAACTGTT
Source organism: Platyura marginata (assembly GCA_026745375.1). Lineage (NCBI taxonomy): Eukaryota > Metazoa > Arthropoda > Insecta > Diptera > Keroplatidae > Platyura > Platyura marginata. Next base: position 6,335 of record JANSTT010001375.1, read on the forward strand.
GATATTGGACTTCTCGATCGAAATTTGGGTGGAGCCAATGGTACCATAAATGGATTTCGCTGATGGGTTATTGTTACTTGACAGGACAGAGTAACTTCATATATTGCAGCTGCTATTCTGTGTCGATGATAGCGAGCAATCATTAAAACCTATAGAGAATAATAAAAAAACAAAAGGTAATTTCTTCAGATTTGATTTATATCATGTTTTGTATACTTTTATGTTACATCCAATGATTATTACGGATGGAATCACTAAGGTAGTTACCGTAAAAACGGTAGCGTACCAAAATGATCCAAATTGCTCGAAATGTGGTATGCAAGCTCCAAAATCCTGATTATACCTATATGGGGCAATGTCAAAAAATGGCGGTATGCCAAGTGTTACTATTGTTAACCATCCTCCAATTAAAGCTGTAAAAACCTGCATAAATAAACAAACAAACAAAACAGCTAGAATTGCATATAAATCATAAACAGAAAAATGTCGGACCCGTTTTGTATTAACAATTGCACTGTAATGAAGCGGTGCAGCAATGGCATAATATCGATCGCAATTCAAACAGCATATTGTCCACAGAGCTATCGGATGCAGTAATGTCAAAAGAAAACCATGCAAACTACAAAACGCTTCAAATGCAGCATTGCCATCACTCTTTGCAATACTTGGCAACGAGAATACTAAGAACAATACACACAAAATCGAGTCGACGATGCCCAAGTGCAATAGGAGGATGTTGCTGGCTGAAATCTGAAAAGAAACAAGAAAAAGAAGCTTATTAATGTTCTGAGTAAGTACTTGTATTCACATATCATATAAGTATATAAGTATATTTTTTTTTTATGATTTTATCTTTGGATTGAAATGTATGAAGAATGTTTTTTGAATGAAATAACAAACATCAAACAAAGTTAGATTCATCTGGTTTTTAACAATTTTTTTTTTTGTAAAGAAAAGGTGACTACGCAAATATTGGCATGCGCTCCAAGATTAATCATTTAAATGAATTGAAGACATTAACAATATGATTTACAGTAGAGGTCCACTATAACGAATGATACAGGCATCCCTCGTATAACGCCGAGGTTAGGTTTCTCAAAAATGCCGCGTTATACGAGACAAGGAACTCATACAAAAAGTAGGGTTATGTTCAAAATATAATCAAAACGTTATTTTTTGAATTATAAAAAAAAATTATTTCAAAAAAATTTGACTCAAATTTCAGTTGAATTTGAATGGTTTTATTAATTAATTTAATAGTAATATTAGAAATCCATTTTTCACACACTCCGGGCATTTGACAATAAAATACCTCTTGCAAACATATTTTTTACAACAAACATGCATACATAAGTCAAATGGTGTTCATTATATCGGCATTCCTTATTTTGAACCTCTACTGTATTATTATTAAGATAATAAGTTATAAGGAGCATGACTGTCTCATCGTTATCCTGACTCTTCATTAGGACAGTTGAAAAATATTAATTACTAAAACTAGTTCCCTATCTAAATGATATGCTCATTGCTCAATTATCAGTTAGTCTTCTATAATATACTAAGAACTAAGGAAATGTATTGCTTTTACATGACAAGAAGCTGTCGTACATATTTTCTTAATTTAATATTCATCGTCAAATTTTTGTATGTATGTACTACGGTACTACTAATATTTGCCTCGCTCGCCCAACCTATAGGAAGGTATAGCATCTACATCATGTCTATAATATACATAGAGATGTAAAGAACTAACAATAAATACCCATTTTGATTTATAAACACGAAAAGCTTTTTATTCTATTGTATTCTAAATCGAAATGTTTTTAAGCAGCAATACAAAATAAAAATATCAAGATTAAGCTTAAGGCATTTATATTTGTACATAAAATATTCAGATGTTTATTTTTCGATTTATTTCTTCTTACTTTCAGCCCTTTTTTCATCTTAACTCATATATACAAATAATTCTATAATAAAACGAATTGTTAGAATAACATTTTAATATTTGTACATTGCTCATGGAAAAAATCGACAAAATCATACCATCTTGAAGTTTATTCATATTTTGATTGAATAAAATATTTTCTGATGCAAACATATCCGTTCTATTACGGCCCTAACACTAGTGTTAGTTAAAAATTACGCGCAAATTAAAGCTCGGGCTAGCACTCGGTTCGGTACTCTGCCATTTATTCACATCAAAGTGATACTCTACCACTGAGATTAAAGTACATGCCCAGTGCTACGTACCAAGAACGCCGTTTTGAATTGGCACTCCGTCCGATCCGAGTGCTAGAACGGTGATTGACATACGTTTTATTGCGTTACGTGTCAAAACTGCCATTTTATTTGTTTTTAATTAAAAAACACTTAGTTTTTGTTGTTTAGTTTTTTCTATCTCGAGAGTTATCGGAATGTGAAACTTCAAACTGGGTATTCTGCAAGCTTCATAGAGAAATTCTCTTGCAGAATACCCAGTTTTGAATTGCATATTTTGATGATTTTTTCGAAATTTTGTTAGACAAGACAAGAAAGATTGGAAATAAAATTTCACTTGAAGTAAGATTATCTTAGTTATAATATTAAAACAATTAATGAAGTTAGACGAATTAAAGTAAGAATAAAACCCACGCTACGTTACTCCTTCAAGGTCACGGACATTTCTCCTTCCAACCATTTTTCATTATATGTACATAATATTTTCAATGCTTTGTAAATGCTTGAATCAAACGTAATTAATTAAAGTACTCTTGAAATTGGTTTTCAGTTTCTTAACAATTTGTTTGTTGAAAGAAATCTGTTTAATTGGAAGAAATCAATATATATGTACGATTGTGCGTAGGTAACTAAACATCTAAAAATTTTAACCTAAAGTATTTTCCAATTTCGCTTACAAGCTTTTAGATGTATTGAACTTTATGAATTTTCGGTACCGACTCTAAACTTTACAAATCTGGTAAAAATCCAAAAACTGGAGAAAAACACACATTTAGTGTAAAATCGTAAAAATTAATTTTATTTATTTATTCTTAAAATGAACTTTAAAATATAATCTTTCCTTAACTCTTTAGGGCATGGTGGTATTAAATTTTTTTACCAATTATACGTACCTACTTAAATTTAGATAATGATGTGCAAGTCACAACAAAAGTACTCAATAAATAAAATGTTAATGGTGTGCTGGTATAGTACGCAACCCAACATAACCTTGAATTAAACGATCAGTCATGAAGAAATTTAATCAGGCGTTCTCATATTACCAGTTAGAATACTTACCTTTACCTTATAAATAATAAGTTAACATTTATCCCCCAACAACAACCATTCCGAAATCTATCGAATCTACAGCTTTTGGATGTTATGCATGCATTTCAATTTTAAATTCAATTCTGAAGCTTTTGACAACATTTATCGACGCCTATACATGTGCGACCAGTAAAGGGCGCAAAGGTTGAACTATCTATACATACCTTTTTCCGACTGTTTAATAAACCAGAAGTTCCTCTTTCAACATACATATTCCAATATATATATGGTATATAGGTACAAGTACATATAATTGACTATTTATTTCCCAAGAGTCTATTTTCAAACCTTTTTTTTATGTTTTGTCTCTTTATAAATAACTTTATTTAGCATCTTATATGTACATCTGTATCGTTTCTATATATGAGCTACTCATAGGCGTTTTATGTGCCATACAACTTGATAAAGCTTCCAAGCTTTAAGCATTTTTACATATACATAAGTGAATATATGTACTTTTTGCCTTGTGCACGAATGTACAATACATATATATACATACATATATAATTGTGTATAGTGTCTCAAGTAGCAATTTATTAGTTACCGGTTGAAACTATTGTAAGACGCACTTTACAAAACACACACACACACACTGTTGCTAAATGTTTGCTACAGCATTACAGAGTAAGCCTGAAATGGATTCATTATGGGCATTATGTAGTACTGTTTGGCGAGTTTCTTTTGTTAGTTAAATCTGAACATACATATGGAGAATATCCTATGTACATACATAAGTACTTAAATCTTACTTGAGAATTCCTTTATCAAGTTCTATAGAACAAATAAATATCATTAAATATATGTAAGTACATACATACTTCAATCAAGTGTTCCTGATTGAAAAAAACATTATCCGACTTTCTTTTTTCTTATATTCAAATCTTATTGGATGAATATAATATTGAAAAACAAGGCAAATCTCCCGTTAAACATCAAAACATGCCAAGTCAATTGAAAATTGTTTGTCCATCAAGATTTTTTCCGTTCAATATCAATTGCTTCCAATGAACAGCAAATGTTAAACACCTCCAGCATTATATTTTATGGATTAAATTTCTTTCTGATGTAAAACGATTTTCGTTTTAACTTTTTTTACGTTTGGATTAACAGATTTTATGACACAATAGCATTCACTACAATGGCATTATAGAAATCAATAAAAAGATTTAATTTCAAATATCTCTGGAAAATGAAATAAAAATAATTTGTAATTTAAAGAAAACGCAGCAAATCAGGTCAATAGAAAACGTGATCTTGTAAAGGGCAGGTATCCCAAAGTCATTTTGACTATCGGGCCAAATGAGAAATTTAGCATTAAGTCAAATGTTTGCATATCGGTAACATTTATGTTAAGAGTGGGATCTCTATAATCTATTGTTGACTTAGTATTATTAACAATATCTTTTTTTTAATGAAATTTGTTAAAATAAGTTTTATATTCCCTCACACCCTTGGGAGAACATTTTCCACTACACTCAGGATTTGTTTGTGGTAATATGACACCTAATTGAATATACATATGTTTCCAATGTATAGAGCATTTTAAATAAGCATTCTTAGAAACGAACACACATATGTGCGGCTTGACTCTTGTAGATCCTAACAAGAAGTGTGTTCAGAACACAACATGTAATCATGCAAACACAGCTGACACGCATATGTGACACTGGGCTGACAATAGAAACAACTGTATCAAACGTGTTAACTCCCTATTTAAAAATAAATTGAACAACACATGTCCATTTTTTCTGAAAAGTGAACATGAAATAGGACAACAATAGGTAATAGGTCCACAATAGAACTTAAATTCGGCTTTTGGCATACATGCACGTGTACTATTTAGATTTACATAACAGCATTGAAAGTAAAAAGTTAAGAATGAAATTAGCAATAATTTACTTTAATTAGTTATTATCATTCATTATTCATTTATTCCTTAGATAGCTAAACTATGACTATTGTTCCGCCATTTCTGGCAATTCCAATTAGAAATATAATGTACTAGTCTAACAAAGCTAAGGTTTATGTAAATATTAAAAGTCAATTTTGATTGATATAACCTTCATTTTGACCACACAAAAAAATCATCTAGAATTAATTTTATTTAATCCCTTTACCATTAATTTGTTTTTCTAATGAAACACGTAACGTAATACACGTGTATAATACCACCACGTAGGTACGCACTCATATTTATGTAAAATACAACGACAAGCCATATTGTCAGGTAGTTTAATGTTTTCAATTAAGCGTTTGGTTTTGAATTGTTTATTTTCCATCTCTGACCTATTTTATCGATTAATATTGAGTTAGGGTTGCATGTCCTTTACAGGACAAATGGACAAACATTTTATTATTAAATTGGAAACACGTAATATTGTACTTATATACTATATTGAATATGAATACTGATAGTAGCCCAGTAGGTATTTGTACATAGCTAACAAATTTACAAAAAAACTGAAAGCCAGACTATCGAGATCCGAGATGAATAATTGGGCTAATTAAATTTTGGAATAATTAAAACACGTTCTCATATTTCCCTTCTATGTATTGATTTTAATGTCAATTAGTTCCATTCAGGTATCAAATTAGAATTTATGGCGATATTAATCAAACACCGATCGAAAAACTATAGCTAATCCTAATGGATTCATTAGGAGTATGGTTGTGTTTGTGTGGTATTGGGTTTTATAATAGAATAACGATAATACAATTTGACATACTTCTAGCTGATTGTGAACTACATAAATATGTATGTATAGTAGTTGTAAGTAAAATGTTCTTATTTAATGTAAATTATATATTTATACGACGTTTTCGATCTTCTTATTATCATCATCCATCGATTAATCTATGAACTGAATTCAATTAAACATATCTATTCTAGGGATGTATTAATATATCACCTATTTCATCTCTATATTTTTACATGTACATATATAGCAGAGCGTCATGTTTCTAGAAAAACTGCTGTGACGGATTGAACAGCTATGGAAAATGTTTCGCTTGAAACGAAAAACCACCAATATTGAGTAAATACTATATAATTAAAAGTTACTACTTGATAGTTGGCATAATGTTAATATTTGTAATACGTATCTGATGAAGAACACAAATAAATATAAAAAAGACTATTAGGTTTTTTTTCCTCCATGTCAGTCCGAAAGAAATTGTTAAAATAACATTTCCATATAATTTCTAACTAATACGGGTTTTTATTTTATTATTTATTTTATTTTAGAAATACAACGCTTGATGATGACACTCGATTGTTTAAAATTGATTTGACATAAACAATTACCTTCAAACATCGTGGAATTACCTTAAAGCCTGTCAGAAAAAGAAAATCTACTTGAATGATGTAAGTACAATAAATCATACCATTTTCAAATGAAAAGAAAATTAGCCTGGTAAGTACCTACCATGAGAAATTGGTATTTAAGATATAGCTACAAAAAATCTATAATTTTCTTTCACAAACATGATCATCTATTTTTCAATAATATTTTTGTTTAAGTTCTTTGAACTATTTATTGAGTTTCTGTATAATAGAAAGTATTACAACTCACTGAAAGAATATTAATGCCCAGATTCATATGATGTTTTCTTGATATTGCACTTCTTACTGCACTTTTTTTCTTTTTTTTATATTATTGCTTTATTGCCATTTTTCAAATTCAAATATTAACACAAAATCAAAATGAACGATTCATATACTTTATATTTGAATACTTATTTGCCAAAAGCACTTTCCCAGATAAAACATAAATCAAAACGAATATTATTTGAATTCCCTTCTTCGATATTAATGTTCTGACGGCATCAGATAGCGATTATGTTTTTAGAATTTATTGCATCACTTTGGGTATGCCCTCCTCTCGACATACCACCCCTTTAATACACCAAATAATTTAAGAGAAAATATGTCTCAAACCTCCCTCTCAAAGGTATTTTATAAAATATTGCTGACTTTTTGATTGCCAGTTGAAAATGTAGGTGAGCAAAGCTTAAACATGAAATGAAATAGGCCATTTTCATGTTTATATGTTGCCCCAGAATATTTTTCGTTTTTATTTAATTCAAATTCGACATTCAGAGCCTACATATGTAAATACATATGTACCTACTATGTCTGACTTATATTCATATACTGGCTTTTATGTAAAAAGAATTCTGAAATAGACATTGAAATTTTCATGGAGGCGCACTTTTGTATTGATTTTCAATGATCAATTTTTATTTTAAGAAAAATGATCATAACAATTTATGTAGGGTTAAATGGGGTATAATTTTACCTTTTAAAAAAATTAAACGTATCACAACATGCAATTTGATTAGTGTGCATATAAAAAAAAATGCAATAAACTCGACTTTTTGAATTACCCTACCAAACCCTATTGTTCTCTATATTTATCAATAACGCATGTTCTCCTCCGGAAAAAGTTGTTTGTTTACATTTTTGCTTTAGTCAATTTACAGAACTAATAAATATTGGTTAGTTAAACAGAAATTATTTGAAATAGATCCGATTTCTCTTAATACACAGCATCCAGCAGTAGAAAAGTTCTTTCCTTAGAGATTCAAATTGCTAAGTACTAAAATAAGCATTGTAAGTAGAGTATGTTTGGCACACAAGTTTATTCAGACAATATACCTATTATAGAGCATAATGTGTTCTTGAAAAAAGAGATAATCCTCTTATAACATATATACATATACCATGCTTATGTGGCTTATATATGTACATACATATGAAGAATATGGCAGTTAACGATTTTTTAAATATAATAAATTTTGATCTGAATATTTAAAATATGGTAAAAAAAATATTTTATTCACTTTATTCTTTGTACTTATGTTTATATATAAGGTGCTTTGATCATTTCCATAGCGGAATATGGAATTTTGTTTTGCGGGGCAAAGCTATATAAAAGTTATTTATTTTATAGCAAACATATAGTTCCTTAAAATGTATTGAATTTGAATTTATTGAGAAAAATATTATGATATATGCAAAGCTCTTTTTAGTAATTATACATAAACTAGAGGACCCTTTATTATTGTGTACGAACTGAATAAGAAGAAGAAGAACAGAGATAGATGTCGTAAAAGAGAGAATATGTAATTATTTTATGTTTTTGTGATTTTTCTATTCTTTTTCCCCTGTGCTTATTCTCATCGCACTGTGACGTATGAAAATCTATGTATATGATGATTATTAAAGAAATAATCACAATTATCATTGTACATAAACTAATTGCCGTCATTTTGAACAAGGATTGAATTAATCTCCAACCGTAGATATTTAAAATCAACCGTTTTATCTATCCATTGTATTGGTAAGCTTGAACATTTCAATTTCGCCTAGTGACGAAATTTCTCACTGGTCACTGCCGGCTTAACAAACATCTACACAAACTACGAATCTCTACAGACGACACATGTAGATTATGCCATATGGAAGATGAGAATGTTGAACTGGAGAGATTGTAAACCAGAGGTACAACCTCTCGCAAATCTAATCTAATCTATCTTCTTCTTCTTAAATAGCGCTACATCATGATGATCTAGGTCTAGATTATCGCACCATCTGGATCTTGGGTGTCTCCTGTCTCGATACCCTGGTATACTTTGGCGTGCTGGAGTAAATTCGTTTTTGCGCACGATTTTCGTTCATTTGGATTAAATGTCCTGCCCATCTTATTTTTTGTGACTTGAATAATATCTTCACTTTCAATCAAGTCATTAAGCCCGTAATTGGTTCTTCTCATGTATTCACCGATTTCCAGCCTTCTAGCGCTTTCCTCTCAAATATCCGAAGTTTGCTGAGGTTAAAGTCCACGTTTCTATACATATATATATATATGTATGTATATATTTTTTTAATTATGTATGTGTAAGTGGGTCTGAACACTTAACATATACCATACGATTAGATACAATTTCTCTAAACTCTAACAATGTAAAATATATTTACTCATCATTTCTCACAGGATAATCCCTTTTTCTGTTATTCCTTAGGATATTTGTATAAAATTAGCTACAATTAACTTCCGTATTTGTTCAGAACTTAAAACAACAACTATTTGTATGTAAAAGAGGTCGTTTATTAAATATATATATTTTCTCTCTTATTTCTTTCAGTATAAGAAGTAATTTACCTTTTGTAAACCTACATTATTTTAAAATATCTATGTTTGCATGAAATTAGCTACAATTTAACTTACCTGTTTGCTTAAAACAACAACTATCAGTATATAGGCATTTATTAGGAAACCAACAAACGATATAATTGTAAGGGATAATCCTAAGCTCAGAGGCAACATAACTATGTGCCCTCAAGCTTAGTCCGACGCACATCCCTTACGTAACATCAACTGTATAACGATCCATTAGTCTGAAAAAAAGAGACATATTAAAAACAGCTGTTTGATATAGGAATAAATAGAAATAAATATAGATACATGTATAAGTACAGATACACATATAGTTTCTATAGTGTATCTATTATATATCCATAATTTTAAATGTTGACAACATGTTTTTATACTGAATTGAATTCATGGATTGATTTTTCTATTCTACATTGCTATTGTGCGTACCTGTACCAGACACTACACAGTGTAAACCCTTTATTTCTTTTTTATACATTTTATACACACTTAATTTCTAAAAACAAAAACAAAAAAAATTGTACTTAGGTAGGGTAGACATCTATCAAGCCAAATTTAGGAACAACAATAATTTATTATTTTCATACATGAAAATTCAATTATTTTTCGATTTTTTTTATCATTGAACTAACAAAATAAAAAAAAAAATAGAATAAAGAAAATTGATTGAAAGTCCACCATCGAACCATCGGAGTATTATTTCCTCTCTATCTACCACAATAACAAAATTAGGCGAGTCAATGCAATTTGTGATGTCTTTTTATTGTCATTTCCTCGACCACACGATATAGATGCACCAACGACATTACCTTTCAATAAGAATTTAAGTGCACACACAAAAAAAAAGAAAGAAAAAAAAGTGTTATTCGTAAGCACGTTTTATGCGCTCTAGATCGAAACTTTTTGCTATGCCATAGGTTGCAAAATAAGAAAAAAAGTAATTTTAATATTTCGTATAAATTGAAAATCAATAACCAATACCGTACAATAGATATAGATATACTTCATGCTATTGCCAATATAAAAATCCATATACAATACATACATACATATAAGAATATAAGGCACCTTTAGTGTCGTAGATACTTGTAAAATCTTTGAGGTGCAATTTAGAATGATCATAAATGAAATTTACGGCAACAATATTTCCTTCGGACGAGTAAAAACGAAAATAATAATAAATAAAATAGTTCCGCAAGGAGAAAAATGAAGAAAAAAAAAAATTACGTGTAGCAAATGTACTTTCATTCGCGCCTCTAAGGCTAAGAAAATACAGATAATAATAGATAAAGATAATATCCGTTCTGCTAATAGGTCTATTTTATGCTTCAGTTTACTATAGATCAGGTACGATTTCTCTAAAGATGTAACGGAAGTGCTCCTTTCTTATAATATTCAAAGAGGTTTTCAATAAGCCTTAGAATCGAATGGAATTTCATTTTTAAAAGAACAAGTAAAGAAGGAATAATTGTCTACGCCAATACTCGTATGAGTACTTGTTTATTATCTACGACTTTTTCCGTGTTCATTTTGTTTGCAGAACAAATATATGTATATTGAATACAAATGATTATAACCCCTAGAAATGACATAAAATTGGTTTCAGGGTTATAACGGTAGATTGTGCAACTTTTTGGTCTATTAATAAAATCTTCATTTTTTTATTCTCTATCATTTATTTTTCCATAATTCAAACATTTTTCTAGTAGATGATTAAAAACCATAGAAATGACAAAATTTATTGCAGTTCCATAACGGTAGGTCGTGGAACTTTTTGGTCTATGTATGAAATCTTCATTGACTATATGGGTCAAACTGACCTAGGTCATTAAATTGAAATTTAAAAAAAAAAAAAAATCTTCATTTTTGTATTCTCTATAATTATTGTCATAATCATTTTTTTCAACATTCCGACTATCTTTCGAGTAAATGAATGGTTTATGTCAAAATTAGGTGCACTCTGTATCACAGTCTCCTCTATACCTTGTCCGATTTGCTTCCAAAACAATAGAGAACTTACTCTAGAACTCACATAATAAACTGCGAAAATTTCAGCTTAGTTTTAGCTGTTTAGCCGGAATCTTGATCACGAACAGACGGACGGACATGGATATTACGACTTAGAATTTCACGAGAAAGACTATGGTGTTAAAAATATTTTTCTACGATTAAAATTAACGGGCGTTACATACTCTGTACCTTTTGATTAACATCATACGGGTATAAAAACACCTTCATTTAACTTAATATGTTGTCGCTATATCTTGGCTGAACAAACTTCTCTGAAATTTTCTAGCAAAGTACCTCAATAGATTATTCAACAAAACTGCTGCAAAGAAATCACAAACCAAATCTAATTGTTCGCCATCATTTTTAATCGTTTGCTTGTTGTTTTTCGTTTCCTAAAGTTTGAGCTTCTTTTCAAATCGATTCGATTAATGGGGACCGCCTCATCAAATTTGCAATAGATAGATTACTAACTTCTCCAGTAAAATTTCAAATAGTCCGAAATTGTTGGTAGTTGAATTTTTAACTTACAACTACAACCTACATATGCCGAAAAACACTCAGGTGGTAACCACTGGTAAATCACATTAATTAAAGAATAAATTTAATATATCAGTAAAATTAAATAAATTTGAAAAATCGATTTTATTACCGAAACTAAAATTTATTAATAGCTTTTCATAACATACTACCTCTGCTACCTAAATACATACATACATACATATATAAATAATAAATTGTTTTTGAAATTTATTAACACCTACATATACATATATTAAATAAAAATATACTTTTATGATATTAATTGAAGGGCTTCTGGCACTATATTGATCATAAAATGATTGATTTGATTGTCATCGTGAAATTAATAAAATTATGTGTTTTTTGGTCTTTTGTCCAATATAATATAAACATGTACTGTACTCTGTACATATGTATGTATATGTGTACAATGTTGCCATGTATTAACTTTAAATAAAATAAAAAATTAAATAATATATGCGGGGAAGGTAGTAAACAATTCTTGGAGGAGCCGTTATGAAGAACATTATCAAGGTCCCCACTGCGACAGGAGATTTTCCTCTACAACTTATATTTTTCGGTTCGATCTTTTTCGTTGTTTATTTAAATTCAAACACACTTCTTTATACTTTTCAAAACTATCATTTATTTATTTCTTGTCTTATCGCTACTCTTGAGATATCGTTTTTTAAAACCAAATCAAATAATCCCAAAAAAAAACGTCGTGAACCATGGTGCCTTATAAAGTCATCTCACCACCATGGTTCACTTTTTATACTCGTATGATGTTAATCAAAGGGTATTATAACTTTGGTACGGAGTTTGTAACGCCCTTAATACTCATCGTAGAAAAAAAAAACTTAACAGCATTGTTTTTCTTGTAAAATTTTAAGTAAAAATATGCATTAACCTTCATTGCGCTTCACATCTTCTGTTTTGTGTTACACGGTTATTTTGTTTATTGTGATTTAAGTGTTAAGTTTTGTCACAGTTTAAAAGTAGTATTTTTAAACTGTGGTTTTGTTTACAATTGTTTCATATTTTACTTTAAACGTTTATTTTATCTTTAAACACTTAAAGGTAAAATAAACGTTTATGGCAAAATATTAGTTCGTATCACAGTGCAAAATATAAGCAAGCAATCCGGACGACCTAAAACCCAAATTAGTCCGGATGAACGAGGTTCTACTGTATTTTTATTTTGTTCAAAATCTAAGGATTTGTTTTGTTTTTTTCGCACCCGGATATAGTGCATTATTCACATCCTATAATTTCTTTTTAAAGCAAATTAGAAATTGATTTTCATATCTAACCCTTAACCTTAAACACATCCTATTTTGTTAGTTATTATTAATAAAAAAAGGACATTGAGAATATAAATAACATGAGGCAAAAACAAAAATTGGTATTCATCATTTTATAAGATTTTTTTGAAAAGAATGTTATATTAGTTACCCTAAGGGTAAAACCATTTATATATGTATGTATGTATGTATGTATGTATGTATGTATGTGTGTATGTATTACACATTATACCATTAAAATAGATAACAAACCACAATATATAAATAATCTGGTCCAAAGAAGAATTTCTGCAGAATTTTGTTATAAAATAGGGGACGTTGAATTTGTGTGTTATTAAAATTGGATTATTTTCGTATAGGTTCGTGTTTGCCTTAGTCATTTTATTTAATTACAGGTACATACTTACTTAAATAGGTTACTTTTAATTGTTCAATCGAAAATCTTAAATAATAAATCTTAAAAATATAAAATTAAAAACTATCCGACGAGAAAGAAAATTAAAAGTGGCTTTATTTAATAAGCACCAGATGGATAGTTTTGGATTTAGACGTTTCATTAGTGTCCAGAAGTTTTAATCAGAATTTTGGATGAAGAATTTGGATGACAAATTGCAAATCATACCAGAAATTATAAATTTTTTTTTTATAATATTTAATTCAAATTTTTGGATTTAGTGGTAGAAAATTAAAAATGTTGTAAAGGGTTTGTAGCGACTAACTACTGTTGAATAACACTTGTTGAAACATCAGTTTTTTTATGTTTAAAAATTAATTTTAAAAATTTTCATTTGTTTTTATTCTTTCAATGAAGCTAGTTGAATGTAAGAATATTATATATGAATGCTTTAAAACCAATTAAGAAATAAATAAATATAGACTCAGATATAATTTGAATGGGTAACGGACAAAATCCCTCTACATGGATATACAAAATGTTGGATTCTTGCCTAGCCGCGGGGACTACCAAAACGTAGGTTTTTTGCGTAGGCACTTGTTTATTATATACGACTTTGTCCGTGTCTAACAAATAAGTATATATTGAGTAAATTCAATACAAATGATTAAAAACCCTAGAAATGACATAACATAGATTGCAACGGCATAACGGTAGGTCGTAAATCTTTTCGGTCTATGAATGAAATCTTTATTTTTTTAATCTCTTTAATTTTTGTTACGTTTATTTTCCTCTAATCAAAATAAATTTTGAGTAAACGAAAAACTCTAGAAATTATATTAAATTTATTGCAGCGCCATAACGGTAGATCGTGGAACTTTTTCCTCAATTTATGAAATATTCATTTTTGTACTCTTTATAATTGTTGTTATATTCATTTGCTCATTTACTCCAAATACAGTAGAAATCTTACTCTAGGACTACAAATTAAATTGTCAAAATTTCAGCTTTCTAGCTTTAGCTGTTTAGCCAGAACCTTGATCACTAACGGATATGTATATTTTGACTTAGAATTTTACGAGAAAGATAATGGTGTTTTTCTACGATGAGTATTAAGGAGTGTTACAAACTCCGTACCATAGTTTAATACCCTTTGCTTAACATCATACGGGTATAAAAACAGATAGATATAAATATCGACATAAACCATCTACTTTATATAATCTTTAAAATTACGGAAACCTGGGTCACATTACTTGTCCAAACTTTTAAAGCTCTTTGTTTTTGAAAATAAATTTTATTACGATCCCTTTTATTTTCAAATTTTTCTCATGCTAATTTATATTTGCTTCATTTCTTTGATTCTTTTTCTGTTATTTATATGTAGTCGCAAACATAATGTTTTCTTTTCTTTCATCAATATCTACATTATTACCTACATATTTGATTTTTGACAGAAAAATATTATTGTTCATAGTGTATCTTATACATATACATTCATATGTATGTATATACAAAGGTACAAGCTACAAACGCTGTCATTCAATTGAAAACTTTAATCCAATGTATACATAATTGAAAATGCTTGATAAAATATCAATTGTATCGTAACTATAGCTAACATTGAGAAACAGACTACAAATAAATAATCTTATTTTCTTTGATTCTGTATGATGACAACATTAATTTGTTTTTTATGCTTATCCTTATCGTACCGAGATATACCTAAACAATTCTCAAATACAATATAAAACTTTTGTTAAGAAAATTTATTTAACGAACTTGTAAATTATAAATGTCCGATGCTACTACTCTTATCGATTTTTTTGCTTGTTCGAATTACTATAATATACTAAACACTTAGTATGTTAGTGAGCATGGACGCCTAGACAATAGAGCTTAGAGGACCGTATAATTAAAAAGGCTACGTAAATGTTTCATTAAATGTTACAGGCAGGAATCGTTTTAGACATGAAACATAATGTAATGAATATGCTTAGCTTAAGTGCCTATATTAAGTGTTAGAGATTAAAAAGATTAATCTTAGAGTATGTTCTCGCAACCATATGTGTACACTGTACACTTCTCTGCGGCCTCACCTCTGCCTTGTAAATTGATAAATTAAGTATAATTTTAATTGATTTAACAATTTAGTATAGATAGAGGTAGATATAGATTTCCTAAAAAGGTGTTAGTTCTGTTAGTTAATTTAATTTAACCCTTTGAGACCGTATGGCGTACGGCTATTGACTTTATGTCTTTATGTATGCATTTATTTAAATTTTCCACTATCATTTCAATTCTTTTTTAATATGTGGAGAGTATAAATCAGTCTTTACTTTCTCGTTAAATATAAAAAATCCCTTTTTAATTTTAATACAGATTTTATGGTGCAATATCACACGAAAATTGGAATATTTGTAGCAGTTAAGTTTGAATATTACACTTTTTTCTCAAAAATCTTCGTTTATTTACTAAATGATTTGTTTAAAGTTACGTATTGTTGAAGGTACAATTTTATTCACTTAGAAGTACTAGTAAAATGTCTTATTCAGTAAACGCAAAACATGTTGCCAATCATGTTCCGGATCAATCAATTTTTTGCCAGATGTGGATTCTACGACCAAAAATTAGCTAGAATAACTGTAAAATTTCAATAAATATATAATTCGACAAAAGTTCAGGTCTCAAAGGGTTAATTTAATTTTTGTTTTTTTTTTTGTCAAATAATTTAAACGTTTTGTTTGTGAATTATTGTATTTGTAAAGACCGATGTATATTGAGTTCTTCTACAGCTACACAGCAACACTAAGGATCTATTATGATTATATTAAATTCGGTTCTAGCAATGTTATTCATGTCGGTCTTATTAATAGATTTGTAGAACAAACAAATAAACAAAAGAGGTCTCTATATCATAGGTTTAAATATTTATTATAAAACATTATTAATGATTATTAAATTTGAAAAGGTTCTAATAAGGGAGGTAGTTATGAAGGTGAAATGTGATTGTCAACACACATTGCCTTATTTTTTGACGTTTTTACATAACAATGTTATGAGCTCAGTTTAACTCCTTATGCTCCCTAGCTCAGTGTTTTCCCAACTTTTTCGAACTCGCGGAGTTCTTTTTGAACTAAGGTTTTTCCATAAGTAAGAGATACAAATAAATAACAACATTATGAAACATTATTTCCCAAATGAAATTGTTCGAAAAAGTTAACCCTTTATTATTTTATTTGGCAACTATTAAGAAAGTTCAAAATTGTGTCACTTTTTAAAAAAGCTTCGAAAAAATGGTCAAGGTGTCTACTCAAATTTTATTTCGATTTCTTTTTTCAAAATGTCTCAAGATGATTGAATAAAAATTTGAAGGATTTCAGGTATAATTTTGAGAATCATGTAGATTACCCATTGTTTTATTGCAATACCTATTTGAGCTAGATTTTAAAATTTTTCTTTGCCTAACGATAATTTAAATATGATGGAATATGGAAACTTGGTTGGTAGTAATAAGAATTTAAGTTATAACGATTGTGGTAAAAATAAATGTGTTCTCAAATAAATATTCTAATTTTGAATATCCACGAGGACTACAACACTTAAACAGAAGCAAATTTAATTCAAATTGAATATTGAACACAGTTTCACACATATAGTACTTATATATATGTATTGTATATGTACAGTACATGTAAGATTATCTTATATATATATATATATATTGTCATGCTAGTTATTAAATATAAAAAAATTATAGTAAAAATATTCATAAAGTAAAATGGCAAAACATAAATTCTTAAAATAGAAAATTATGTAAGTATATTTCAAAAGTACTAACCTAGGTAACATCGCATCTAGATCAATATTCAAATGAAATGTTTTATATAGCATAGCATTTAAGAATTTATTATAACAAAAATCATGATTTATTTTACAACACAGTAAGACCTCCATAACACAAATTAAACAAATATATACAAATACATTCCTTTAAACCAGTGTTCCTAAACCTTTTAACCATGCCCGCGCTTATCATTTTTAAAACTGAGTTCATACAAATATATCGTGAAAAATAGAAGGAGAACAGACATAGCATAGTCGGAAATTCCTCCCTAACTGAAAAATCTAGAAAACCAATGAAACTTCGGTGAATTTTATTTTTAACGTCCAGTAGTTCGTCAATATAATAAATTCCTTTGTCTCGCGGCAAACGGGGTGCGGAGCACTGCTTTAAACAAGACATTCCAAAGAGAACAAAATAATTCATATGTTTTAATCTATGGTTTTTTTTAGCACTTTTATTTCCGCACCTATTATTTTTCACAACTGTCCTTATTTTCTGTCCATATTTTTAGAAAATATTAGGATTTAAAAATATATAATACTTGCTTAATTTGGACCTTTTTATTCAAAAATAACTTTCTGACCAATACATGTTACGTGCTGCATCTACATATGTAAATACCATATCATATCATTTAGTTGTAGTTTTTATATCCAGAAAAATCCATTTTTTGCTTAAGTCGACTTAAGCTACTTTAACTTATTACCACAGGTATATTGAGAAAACACAAGTTTGTATTTAAACAAATTATTTAACTGAAATTAAATAAAAAGTTGAGAGAAAACAGCTTGAACAATCAAAAACCATCCCCTAAATTTAACATTTATAGCTTATCTTATACCAAAGGGAAAATGTCAACAAATAATTTTTTTTTATTTTATAAAGAACATAATATTTTCTATATTTTTATATCAATCCACACCAATCCATTCTCAGCTTATCCAGCTTATTGAATTCAATTGAATCGTTAAAGCAGTTTTGTTTTCTAATCAGATAAGAGTAGCCTTAATTCCTATATATTTATAGAAAATCTCAAATATCACCAAACAATTTAAAAAAAAAAAAACATTTTCATCATAGACGGATTGCCAGTGAAATAAAAATGTCTAAAGGTAAAAAAAAAATTTCACTAACGCGAGCAAATAGTTAGGTTATGTACATAGATGTAATGTATGTATGTATGTATATAAATATATATAGTCTTCTTAAATAATTAAATTCAATTAGTGATATTTGGAGCAGACAATTGCTAATTAGCACAAGACCTCCCTAGAGTTTGTTGATAGCTGAAACTTGGAACAACATAAAATTGATGAAAATTACACGTCTATCATTAGATTAGATTATTTTAAAACACATTATCAATTTAAAAATAACAAAAACGAAAATATAGCAACTGCTGAAATGTTTGTAAACTTTATATGTATCACATCTCATATAAACTATTTATGTGCTGTTGAAGATTATACATATAACTAGGCCGGTATACAATTATACATAATCTCTAAATGTATGTAGAGTATCTACATATGTACATATACAATTTTACTGTATATAGCACAGGTATGACTAACAGTAGCAATTCGTGAACAATAACTTCCTAAATCATTGTGAAACATTTTTTCTGAAACCCTAATTAAAGTATGTAGTCTCTTGGTTATATTGTATTTACCTAATAAATATCAGGGCTTGAAATATAACTGAGAGTAAAAAAAAAACCGGGAGGAGTTTTATATTTAATGAGATTTTATCGTTTTTTAAACATACATGGGATGTAATGGTTGAACTGCCACCTATCTAGGATTTACAGTCAGTAAAACTCGGCAAAATCCGGTGAGCTGGTCAGTAGACATGGACATGTGAATTGAATATGGAGAAGCAGATCTAGAGTATTATAAGATCGCCATGATGGAGAGAGTACTGATGAAAAATTGGGATATCAAACTGGAGAACGCAGGAATTTCAACAAGACTATTACAGGAAGCTGACTATTTGTATCTGTTACTCACAAAAACAATAGCCGAAAAAAAAATTGGTTCGGTAAATATAACTTAACATTTTCATACAAAACTTTTGGGATAAATATATCCGAGAGTAAATATAACTAAGTATAAATATAACCTAGAGTCTACTGTATGTTTAAAGTACAAAACTTATTTTTTTATTAAATTACGTTGCTAATTTCTTTATATTTTGATGATCTTGTTTTAATAACCTTATTTAGGATGTCATCTACTTACTTGTTATATAACCGACATTTCTCCTGATGTCTTCCGTTTCATAATTTCATTTAATAAAAGGGTATTATAACTTATTATAAGGATTTTGTAACGATCTTTAATACTTATCGTAGAAACACCATCGTCTTTTTCGTGTAATTCTAGTCGATATATGCATGTCCGTTCGTCCGTAATCAAGATTCCGGCTAAACGACTGAAGCTAGAAAGCTTTATTGACAGTTTATCAAGTAGTGTAAGATCTCTATTGTTGTTAGAGCAAATTGAACAAGGTGTAGGGGAGGTTGTAGTACAGTGTGCACTTAATTTTGAAATAAACCATTCATTTATTTGAAAGATTGTAGTAATGTAGAAAAAATAAATATAACAACAATTATTGAAAATACAAAAATAAAGATATCATTCATAGAAGAAAAAGTTCCACGACCTACCGTTTTGGCGCTGCAATTAATTTTATGTAATTTGTAAGGTTTTTACTGGAAAAGTATTGGGATTACGAAAAAAATTAACCAAAATGATAGAGAATAAATATATGAAGATTTAATTTATAATAGCGTTATGGCGCTGCAATCAATTTTATTCAATTTTTATTCAATTTACTCAATATGTATTTGTTGAGTATACAGACAAAATAGACACGAAAAAATCATAGTGTAGATCACAAGTACTCATACGGGTATATTATAATCGGCATAGCATTCTTTCGGTATTATTTCTTCTTTACTGGTTTATTAATAATATTGTAGGTATCAATTCTAATCAATGATATTAAAATGATTCATACATATTGGCAACAAAAAACAATATTTCTGTCAAAAGCACATTCCATTTCATTTTCACCAGAGATTACTAATGGAACAAAAAAATTCTTTTCTGATTGAAGTAAACAAATCTTCAATAAAATGTTAACTAATTTGGTTTGATCGTATAAACACTAAGTATTATAAGTTTACTCTACGCCCAAACGGCTCTGGCTCCACTATATTACAGCAATTGAGTTCATTCTCAATTTTGGTGTCTTATAGAAATGTTGTCATAATCATCAACTTTATCGTCTGCTCTTAATATATAGAATAATATAATTAATAGGTGTGTGCTATATACATATATTGTATTATACCTATATGTACGTACATATATGCTATATACCTAAGTAATTACTCGGATGAGATGCATTCAGAGGGCATTTACTCGTAGTTTTTTGTAATTAATTTAATTTTTCTTACATTAAAAAACTGATACTATGCATACAAATAGGTATATATATATATATATATATATGTACTGTACGTGTTAATGTTAGCTAACTTATTATGAAAATCAAACACGAGCAAAGAAAATGTCAATGAAAAACTTGTCAGGTTTTTTTTTTCTTTATTTTACATATAACATGTAAACACTTTGTCATGACAATACTGACAATCAAAAACAGGCACGTGTAAAGGTAACTCTTTGTTATAATCTATTTTAATGCAAAAATATATTTTTAAATCTTAAATATAGACAAATGGCAAGTTACATTATTATTTTAAGCGACAATTGGGAATTATTTAAACGAATCAAGGATTAAAATTTGAATGTATAAATTATTTCAGTGGTTTGACCTTTGAGCGTTTGACACAGGCATAGATGATGATCTGTAACATTTCTGTTATCTCTATTTCAGATATTTCAATATATGTATGACAGCCATTTTAGTTGTTCAGGATCGCCATGCACCTGCACTCCAGCAGGAACTAATGTTACGCCGAGTCTAAAGCTATTCACACAAATCACAACTTCTCAAAACAACTATCCGGACGTTGTTTTTTTTTTTGTTAAGATAAGAAAATAAGACAATACTAGCTCATATAAGTTCACTGGTTATCAAAAGTGAGATAAGAAAGTAAGACAAGCAAAAGTGAGATAAGGTCTGGCAAAATACATGTATTTGCTCAAAGTAAGGTAAGATAAGCAAAATCGAGCTGGCAACTGCAACGTAGCTTAAGCGGCCTATCCACGAACGAGAAAATTCGACGAGCATCTTGCTGCGTGAGAAAATTACACCAAGGGTGGTATTGCTTTTTGCTCGCTCTAGTAGATTCGATGAAAATTTTTGATTTTTGTCAGCGGTTTGCTCGACAAGCAAGGTTGATTGGATGATGGCGTTATTGCGCGAGAAACGATGAGAATTTAGGACATTTAGGACTTTTTTCAGTGTTTGTAGAATTTCAGTGAAATTATAGAAATATCTATAAGCCAACAATTTTGTCGTGCATTTTTTTAATTTCAGGTATCCCTCTTATAATACGGTAGATAAGTAAGTAATTTTCGTAAATCTCTTAGTGTGTTGTAGGATACCGTGTTGCAGAATGCTATCTGTATTTAAAGAAAAGTGTCACTCATAAAAACATCAATGATAGTAAGCCGAAAGTAGATTGTCAACTAATGCTCGGTAAGCAAATTATAATGGATGGCAAATTCCAAATTGTTTATTCTGCTTGTCGTTAATGGGCTACTTAAGAAAAGTTACTTCATGAATTGTACCTACTTGCAATATTTTTATTGTAAACCAAGTCTCAAGTCAATAGCAAAAGAATAACCAATTGATTTTCAACCAGCCGTTAGTCAAAATAAAGGATAAAGGAAATATTTTTTTATCGATTTAATATTTGACGACTTATTTTTGTTCTAACACTATAAATATTAATATTATTTCAGTTAATTCTTATTTTAAGTTGTTATGTATCTTATGTTTAGTTGTTAAAAGAAAATAAAAGAGATTCAGTCACAATATATGTAGAGGTAGAGGTATGTGGAGGTAGGTACCAAACAATTTTTAAATCCTACATATTTAGAAAACGATATTTCTTTTGATTTTTGGTTTTTGTTATTTATACAATTGAAAATCGCTTCTCACCTTTACTCCCATGTAATAATAGGCAATATACCTTCATACCAATGTAAATACAACGTTCATATATTAAATTAATTAACTACATACTACTAGCATATAATTTCTTTCCACTTTTCCAACCAAAGAAAATTGATTGTTCAACGAACAAAAGAATGAAAAAAAAATATTATTTTCAAACTTACTGTATAGGTGGGTAACTAACAACTATTTTTCTTGTACGTATATTAAAATCTATCAAATAGCTTTTCATTTTCATGAAAAATTTAAGAGCTAATTTCACGTTATACTTATATGTTTTGTCTGAATGTCAGTAATAGAAAATTTATGTTTGTATGATATAAATATAGGTCATATTTATAGATATGTTATACATAAATTGAAAATATTACATGAATATATTATAATACTCGTATATAGTGGAACTAACACATGTTCTATACAAACTTCAAACACATAAATGTGAAAAAAGAGCAAAGAACTCTTTAGCAACAAACTACATACGAGTATACTCGTATAATGATAGAAACTGGAATAATAATAAACGTAGATACATATCGTAATAATACTTACACCAAAAGCAATCATCAACTCCAATCGAATAGTTATTACTCATAATTAACACTGTTTCAATATTCTCATTATTTTTTTAATTACTATTTAACAAAAACCCACACATCGTTTTGGCACTTGTTGCCTAGATATTAAAATATAATTTATATATACGGATGCCGGACTCTAAATAACTGTCTCTAAATTAATATTTTTAAAATAAATTATTGTAATTGTTTTTTATTTATTTTTTTTTTCGAAAATGTTATTTTTATTTATTTGAGTAGGAAAAAAAATCCTCATAGAATAAAACATTACATTTCTTAAAATAAAAACATCTTTGAAACAAGCCACCCAGACCAAAAAAAAAGAAAAAGTTTTTTTAACTTCTCGTACGTACAATCTCCGACTAACTGAATGGTTGCTAGGAAAAACAGAAAATAGTGGAAAACTGTTTTTTTTTCTTTCCTGTAAGTGAAAAACTACGCAAGCGTAACATATAGAGAATCACATGCAATATACATCGAGTTAACAGGTTGCTTCCTATTTGTTTTGTATAAAGGAGATCCCCCTCCTCATCACATACATAAATTATGGTTGATTGCCGGGAATAACTAGAAATTTATTGTCTTTTCTTATATGTATCCTGCATATATATGTATATATGAACAGCAGCAGCCATCAGGAGTTCTATATAGCAAATCATATTATATATGTATGTGATGTGCATTAAATGTATGTACCTCATTAGTCACAACCATCAGTAAATTGAACCATATTTATCCATCTACCTTAAGTGCAGGTGTAATATGTAAATAGCTGCATTCATTAAAAGTATTCTCTGCCAAATTAGCTTTGTTTAAAAAACAAAATAGAAATAGAAATTGGAATGGATTACCAAGACTGCATATATTGAGTACCTACATATATGTACATAAGTACATATATGTATATTTTTTGAATAATATTCAAATTAGGTCATAATACCATTTATTTGTCATTAATCATTATTTAATTGGTCTACCGTTTTACATTTCCTTACAGTGACGTACCTTATGGCAGCTTTTTTGACAAATTAGATTAGAACTATACATATTATTTAGGTAGTATAATTTATTACAAACTTAAAAATAGAACTCGCATGAGCCTTCATGATCAGACCAATTCAAAAAAGAAGTCAAAATAACTCATATGTACATGTACGTACATACATACAGGCGTCCCTCGTATAACGCGGAGAATAGGTTCCGCGTTATAGAGACAAGGAATTCATACAAAAAAAGGTTATGTTCCAAATCTAATAAAAACACTAATTTTTTCAATTATAAAAAAAATTAATTTCAAAAAGTTAAAAAAAAATTCAACTGTCAAATTTCACATCGCCACTGATCTACCTTGATAACTATCTGGTACTGTCATAAATAATCCAAAAAGTGCAGCTATCATTGTTCTTGACGACAGCCTTAGTATTCGTGAATTCAATCAGCCGCTTTAGTGTCTCTCTGCTCTAATTTCAACCATATCTTCAGGTCTAGTCTAGTCTAGTCTAGCAATTGTTAAACTATGGGGTAAGAATTTTATTATAAGAAATACCTCTGTCTAATATTACAATATGGATTTCAAAGTCCAGTTTTCGAATCAAACTATTCTTTTGGCTATATATTAAAAAACAAATATCCAGCGTTGTCTGAAATCGCTGTTGCCATGATTTTGCCATTTGACAGTACAGGGACACCTCGAGTTACTTAAATAATGCGTTCCTTAGATATCTTTACGTAACTTGAATATTACATAAGTGGAATTTGTAATTTGGTTCAACGGAAACTACTTCGTTTGATTTTAGTTAAACAAAATTGAAAAAAATAACAATGAAGAAAATATCACGAATAATTAAAAAAACCAGTAAAGAAGGAATAATAATAATAGGAAAAAAACCCTAGAAATGAAAAAAAAATTGATCGCAACGCCATAACGGTAGAATTTTTTAGTCAATTAATGAAATCTTCTTTTTTTTAGTCTCTATCATTTTCATCATGACTTTGCAATAGATTCGTACACATCTTCCTTTGATAATGATAATTGAACCACGAATAAATAGTTGTCCAAACTTTTATGGCAGTAGGTTAATAGTTAAATAAAATTTGTATTCTGGTGTACCTCGAATATAATTTTAAAGGGGTCACCTTTTAATTTTTATTTGTGGCAAAAATTTTCCTGTAAAATTGCACAAATTACGTTCAAGCAAAATATTAACAAGAAAAACTTTACACATCTCTGAATAGCACCCCGCATATTATTAATATAAATATTTTACTCTTTGTTGATGGCAACCGTGGCATGAATCTTTAAGAAAACACTTAATTATATGCGTAACCAACCAGTGCTAGGGTTACACATAAAATTCAAATCTGGAAAAAAGGGTATATGAAAAAAGTACATATAAAATCAAATCGTCTCTATTGTAGAAGAAAAATATTCTTTTCATTTTTAACAATACCGTTCCTTATAAATATATTTCTTTTGCCCATACTTTTAAACTATTAACATTAAGGGACCAAAAATTATTTTAATTATGTGACATAATCATTTAAATTCAAATATTTGCATAGGACGGTTGTTTTGGAAACAAACTCATTTGAATTAATTTCTAATTAAGGAATTACATAATTATGGTTTCCGTTTCATTATGACATGATACCGAATACATTTTCACCAGGTAATGAATTTTATTAATTCAATGAGACATTGAAAATTGACACCAATATATGGTTATCGATATTATATAATATATGTACAGTAATGTCACAATGAAGAATTATTTTCTAATTAGATTTATTAATATAAATATTTATGTATGGTACAATGTACACACTAATGACCCTTTGTGAGAGGGTTTTGCCTCAAACTAAATGATATGAATGAACAATTTCTTTATCTCTCAATTATTAATAGTAATTAATTTCTAGAATTATGAATTACTAAAAAAAAGCTGCTGAACGCTATGGCGTCTATTCGTGGATGGCCTATGCTCCCTCGTGGAACGATAAAGGCCTTATGATGAAAAAAACTGCTAATTAAACTGTGGGGCTTTCACAACGACGTGATTTTATTCTTAAATTAGGTGGTCGTTTTTAATTAACGCTTTGAGAAAATCAAAATTTAGATATTGGAACGAAATATTTTTCAGATTTTTCGACCCTTAATTGATTGAAAAAAATCGCATCTCGTCTGGATAAAGCTCAAGCTATTCTTATATCCAGAAATTGTTTCTGTATAAATATCATCTTAAAAGAAATCATACCTCTTTTATGGATAAAGTTAAGAATCTTGGTTTTATACTTGATAATTCTTTGCTCTGGACTCATCATACAAACTAGAATTCTTCAAAATTTTTTGCTGATCTTCAGAGACTTTGGTTACTCTCTTTTCTCTAATACTCCGTGGCACGAAGAAGAAATTAATTAAATCTCTTTTGTTACCTTACATTATGTATGGTGATGTTCTTATGGGTGATCTATGCTACCAATCTTCACGCACTATTCAGTTGGCGTTTAATTCGTGTGTTCGTTTTGTCTATTAGTCGCGTGATAGACATAATAGTATTTCGTTGTATAGAGATAAGATTCTTGCCTGTGTTATATTTAATATATGGTATTCCATACATATATGGCATTCCATACATGTATATTTTTGTTTAAGCTTAAGGACTATTTTTAAAAAGAAACTTACGTCATTTTGATGGAAGCAAATGGAAAAAAATTACTTGTCACCGAACAACTTGACCATATAAAGCGTATCACAGTGATACACTATGCAGTGTAGGGTTAAGGGAAATAGCACTAGGGCCATAAGTTCCTTAATTTAATTAATTCGCAGCAATTAATCTAATATTCATAGTTTAAATAGAACCTGATAATGAAATTGTTCCATTTCGCAAAAAAAAATATATACGTACATATGTAGGTATATGATAGATTATTGCACTTAAATATAATTAATAAAAAATCAATGACAGATTGTCGTAAAAAAAACCAAGTCGTTGCTTTATTTAGCGATAATTGGCCAATATCCTATACAACATTTTACCTTTCCATTTGTGTTTTGTTCTATTTACGTCTATCAATATTTCCAAAGCCCAAATTGTATTCTTGTTTGAAATTCAAGTGACCTTATTTCTTGTCAATATAACTTGGAGCTCAATTTTTGTGTATTGTTGCAAAGGATATAAATATAAATGGGATATAAATGAAACCTTGAGGTTATTATTTTTAAATTTCTTTTCAATCAATAAAAAAAAAATTCATTAATAATCAAATTCTACAATAGATTGATAGCTTAGCTACATTATATGTTATAATCTATATTAAACGAAAATATTTTTCTATAATTATTGATATTACGTACTATAATAAAGTATATTACGTAAATGTACTGCATAATAATTCAATACATCAATATTTTACTGATTTAGATCAACATTCCGTTTAAGGAAAAATTGGCTAGAAATCTGTCTATATGTCTTTTGGTTTTGAGCTTTAAAAAGAAAAAAATCGAAAGACACAGATCTTACCCAAGCAACAAACCATCCCAAAACTAAAGGTTCTTTTTGTGAGAAGGTACTAATTAATACTAATCCTTAAAACAAACAACATAAACGTCAAATTACCTGATTTGCAACCAGAATTTGATTCCAGGCCTATTCTGTGCCATGAGCCATGAGCGATTTTGGGTTCTGATTGAAAATTATAGAAAAACAAACTTTTGTCAAATTAGCTCATAGCTTTTTATGATCATTGGAATTCTAGCAAAATGTATCATAGAACTGATTTTAATTTTTTCATCAACACTGTGGTGATTGACGAATTTTATAAAAAACCAGTAAAGAAGTAAAAATTGGCTACGCCGATTATAATATACCCGTATGAGTACTTGTTTATTATTTACA